>JAACJN010000356.1:0-40808 GCA_013368555.1 Collybiopsis confluens
TATATCAACCCTCGCTATATAATTATAGTGTTTCTTATTGAATTTTTGCCTGTATGTGCCATCTGCTTCTCGTAGTTTTATAAATGACTAAAAATTCTTCTCTATCAGTGAGGCCAAGTCGAAAAAGGACTCGTTCTTCACCGGCAATGTCACATCCTATATATGAAATTAGCTTGAGGCGCCGCCGGTGGTCCCCATCCTATATATGAAGTTAGCATGAGGCGCCCGTAGTCCCCTTTTGGTTAATTTGTCAGCATTACCAATCATTACCAATCGTTGAAGCATTACATTTGGGCCGGCAACGTCGGTCCTCTTTTCGGTCCTCTTCCTGCTTTGCAATGAGGATTCCATGCGTTAATACTTTCATATAAATGCCTTTCCGCTGTATTTAAAAGCATACCCCCCATTATTCTCTACTGTCTTCATCATTCCTTGCTATGTAAGGTCTTTTGAATGCTACTCTGAGTCCATTTCAATAATATTTATTTTTTCTTTTATGAAACTGTAGGGAGTCTCCTCCCACTACCCTGAACATGATAGGAATGCTGAGTGCAGACGCCAACAATCAGAAAGAGTTCTGGGTAGTCCAGAGCTGCGCAGGACCCCTCAATATCAGCACAGAGGTCCTCCAATTCCTTTTTTTTTAAACTCCGGGGAGAAAGATTCTATCTCCGGCTATTATTGACTATTATCTGTGGTGCTAAATCTTTTAAGGATTTGCGCACAGTTGAGGGTGTCATTTACGAGACTTTTCAAGAAGCATGTCTAGCTCGAGGCCTTTTACAAGATGACTCTGAATGGAAAGAATGTCTAGAAGATGCTCGACATATGCAGACTGGATATAGTCTCCAGTCTCTTTTTGCTACCATTTTTAAAGGATTGTCATCCATCAGAGCCTAAAAAGCTATGGGATGAATTTAAAGAATATATATGTGATGATATTGGACACTTACTGCAGACATCTGGAATTCTACAAAATCCCTCTCAAGAAAAGATTGAAGACTATGGACTATATTTGATAGATAAGATATTATTTCATGCTGGAGTGCACAATGGTCTCAAGCATTTTACTGGAATGCCTTTGCCTGATTTTGACTTTTGGAATGCAATACAGGGAAACCGGTTAATTGCAGAACAATTGGCTTTTGATGTTGAAGAGCAGCGTATCAAAGCTGAAGAAAACATTGCAAAGCTTAATGTCAAGCAAAGAGAAGCCTATGATGCTATAATGTCTGCTGTTACTCAAAATCAGTCAAAGTTGTTCTTTTTACATGGTCCTGCTGGGACTGGAAAAACATTTACTTATAATACACTGTGCTACAAGCTGCGCTCTGAGCAAAAGATTGTTTTACTATGCTGTGCTTCATCAGGTTTAGCTGCACTTTTGCTTCCAAAAGGATGAACTGCACATTCCGCATTTAAGATTCCTATAGAGATTTTTGAGGGAATGACATGTGCTATTGGCAAAAATTGAGATCTGGCTAAATTGTGAAAGGAGGTGACTTCAATTATTTGGGATGAAGTTCCTATGCAAGATAAATTTTGCCATGAAGCAGTTGATATGACCTTACAAGATATAAAATCAAATGATGGTGTTCCCTTTGGTGGTATCAATGTTGTCTTTGGTGGTGACTTTCAACAAATCTTGCCTGTAGTGCAAAAGGGTTGCCGTGAGCAGATTGTAGGTCAATGCATTCAGCGTTCTTGCCTCTGGAGTAAAATTTTGGTTTTATATTTAACAGAGAACAAACAATTGAGTAGTGGAACAGCTGAGGATAGAGAATATGCACAATGGCTTCTGGATATTGGTCAAGGTTCCATCAATGGCCCAGAAAACACAGTTCAACTTGATTTTGCTATGCAATGTGGAGATACAGTTGAATCATTAGTTCAGGCAATCTATCCTGGGCTTAATTTGATCCAATCAGATAACAACAATGATGAGTGGTTCATGGAACGTACAATCCTTTGTGCTAAAAATGATGCAGTGGATGATTTGAACTTTGTATGCATTAATCGTATGCAAGGGAATGCTCAAGTGTATCATAGTGCAGATGAAGCAATTCCAGATGGTGCAGCTCAGGATGAACAGTTTGAATATCCTGTAGAGTATTTGAATAGTATCAATGGATCAGGTCTTCCTGTTTCAAAATTGCATTTGAACGAAATCATTACCCAAGTTGATTTCATTTCTTTACCAATTATCTTTCTCCTTAGAAAATGAAGACTGTTCCACCTTAAATATTGTATATCCCGAAGTATTATTGCAAGCTCCATAAATATATATTCTCATGTTTGATGAATGAAGTTTTAATTTTTTAGTATATATGGAGGCGCAAGGCGCCGACCAAGCCCTTGCCCGTGACAAAGTCACGGGCTATGAAGCTTGTTTGGTAGCATTTGTCATAATTACTAATACTGACTAATCGCGCGAAGCGCTGGCCGGCAAAGCCGGCCCTGTTCCTTCCCGCCCTGCCCCTCTTTTTCTTCCCCAATTCTGTCGCCGTCTTTTCGTTCCTTTTGCAACAAGGTGAATATGTGTTGTAAAATATGTGTATATAATATATGAAGCTGTTCTGTATATTACCTGCTTTTTCTACCTATCTTTTTGGTTCTGTTTTGCTATGTAAGAATATTTTGGTTTGGGTCCATTTCCTTTTGCACGTTTTTTAAAATTAAATACAGGGAGTCTCCTCCAACTACCCCTGAACGTGATAGAAATGCTGAACGTAGACGCCGGAATTTGCAGAGAATTATGGATAGGCCAGAGCTACGTAGAACACCAGCACAAAATCGGCTGATTGGAGATCCTCCAATTCCTTTTAATCTAAGTCAATCACCTGTGCCACTTTTTCCACTACCACCCCTTCCTCCTCCTCCAACTCCTCAGCATAACAATGATGATCCTTTTCTTCTTCCTGTGCAGCATAATGGTGCTGTGCTGCAGTTGACACCAGGTATAGCTGCACAGCTCAGAAATTTACCTCCAATGCCTGTTCTCAATCAGTGACCACGTCGGCGGCGGAATAATGGGGTGAGATTCTTCTTCACTATAAAACTTAGACTGTCCTCTAAAATTTTGAAGGCCCCTCTTCCTGCTCCTAGGCTCCCTCCTGTTCCATATGCTCAGATAAATTTACCAGGACAAGTTAAGTCTCTAATTTTCATCCCTATATTCTAATGCTCAACTTTTATAGTATGGCCATTTGCCTGCTAATCTGCAACAAATGGCTGCAACTGTTCTGCTCATCCTGTATACAGAGGGAGAGGTGCCAGAGATAGAACAGGTCTTGGCCAAACAAGAGGTAGATATGATGGTGATGATCATGATGATGATGAAAATCCATTTATTATAAATAATAATGTTGTGCATCCTCTGGACTTGCTGCACTGTTACTCCCAAAAGGCCAAACAGCACATTCTGCATTTAAAATTCCTATAGAAATCTTTGAGGGTAAAACGTGTGCTATTGGGAAAATTCTGATTTGGCTAAATTACTGAAAGAAGTCACCTTGATCATTTGGGATGAAGTTCCTATGCAAGATAAATTTTGCCATGAAGCAGTAGATATGACATTACAAGATATCAACTCAAAGGATGGTGTTCCCTTTGGGGGAATCAATGTTGTATTTGGTGGTGATTTTCAGCAGATTTTACCAGTAGTAAGAAAAGGTCATCGGGAACAAATTGTTGGCCAATGTATTCAGCACTCACATCTCTGGAGTAAAATCACAGTTTTACACCTGACTGAAAATAAGCGACTGAGCAGTGGTTCAGTACAGGATAGAGAATATGCAAGATGGCTGTTGGAAATTGGACAAGGCTCTATCAATGGCACAGAGAATCAAGTTCAGCTGGATCCTTCCATGAAATGTGGTGATACTGTAGAATCTTTGATTGGTGCAATCTATCCTGGACTTTCTCTTATCCAACCTAATAATAACAATGACAAGTGATTCATGGATTGTACCATTCTCTGTGCAAAAAATGATGCAGTGGATGACCTCAATTTCTCATGCATTAGTCTCATGCAAGGTGATGTTCAAGGTGACTACAGTGCTGATGAAGCAATTCCTGATGGGGCTGCTCAAGATGAACAGTTTGAATATCCAGTGGAGTATTTGAATAGCATCAATGGGTCAGGTCTTCCTGTCTCTCAGCTCCACCTGAAAATTGGGTGCCCAATTATGATTTTGCGCAACCTGGATATTTCAGCTGGAATTTGCAATGGCACTCGAGCTATTCTTGGCACAAACTGTACTACACGAGTTTTACAAGCAAGAATCCTTAGTGGTGAAAATGCTGGAAAAACAACATTCATTCCACGTATCAGCTTAAGACCTTCAAATTTGGATATTGCCTTTTATCTTTCAAAGAAGACAGTTTCCTGTACGGTTAGCCTTTGCCATGTCTATCAATAAATCACAAGGTCAATCTGTGAAGCATGTTGGAATAAATCTTCAGACACCGGTGTTTACCCATGGCCAACTTTATGTGGCACTGTCTCGAAGCACATCCAAGTCTGGAGTTAAAGTGCTATTCCCTGAAGGTAATTGTTCTTTGTTCAGATTAGATCCTTTTTGTACCAATACTGATTTCTTATCTGTTCCAGATATTGAAGACTGCTCAACTTTAAATATTGTATACCCTGAGGTTCTACTACAACCTACGTAGATTTTGTTTGTACTTAGACTGATGTTGATTCACAATACAAATCTCATTTTCTAACATATATGGAGGCGCAAGGCGCCGACCAAGCTCTACGCCCGTGACAAAGTCACGGGCTATCAAGCTTGTCACACAGAAATCATATAACAAGGTTCGTACTCAAATCTACATTCTAGCCTCTGAATCAAAACTCGCTAGAAATCATTATGAAAAATATCTCGAGGTCTGTGAAGATGCCAACGTCGGGCCTAAAGCTAAGCCGCCGACTGGAAAAAAAGCTCTCGTCAGCGGGTGAGCTGTACACGCTTCTCGCCCACTTACTCATGTTGTGCTCAATTCTACATTCAGTCAAGCCAGTATTACAGATTTTACAGCAAAACAGAAGCCTCAAACGCCGTTCAGTAAATCTGGCCTAGCCGAGTTTATCATGGAATACATCATTGACAGTGACGTGGTGAGTTTTTCTTCTTTTTCTGGTGTATCCTAATGATTTTCCGCAAAGGCCATCCGCACAGTGGATCGCAACTCCTTTCGTCGGCTTCTTCTTTATTTACGTCCGGGCCTTTGCAAAAGTAATATTCTACACCGAACAACCCTGACAAAAACAATTCGAGAGAAACACGCGCGTCTTCATGAGATTGATAAAGAAATTATCCAGGCATGTGATACGTACATTTTGTCTTTATTCATACTATAGGCTCATCATCTGCTCTAGGGAATAACTTTGCGTATCTCACTTGTGTTTGATGGATGGTCTCGTCGTCGTCGCAAGAGCTATAACTCTCTTGTTATCTTTTGGATCCATTCTCCTCCAGACAAGCCAACTGAATGGACGCTCAGAAATATGCTTGTTGCCTTTGATCGAATGAAGGGCCGTCACACAGGCAGTGGTGTTGGTAAGCTTCTAGTGGAAGAAATTCGTCGATATGGGTTTGAGGAACGTGTACGTAACCGGTCTATTCATGAATTTTGGTTTGCTGATATTCATTTGTCCAGCTCGGATGGACAACAAGCGACAATGTTACGGTTACGGTCAACGATGCAACTGTTCGATATATCTGCAAAGAGTTTGACCCTTACTCCATTTCGCTGAATCCCAAGGAACGGCGTGGCCGGTCGGTCTTCATACTTTGCATGTATTTTTTTAATATGCTGATATTCCGTAGATGCATGGAACATACTCTTCATCTTGCCGCCCATCACTTTGCTCAAGCATTACAAATTCCATCTATCATGAAGACAAATCAAGATTTGCGACAACTCAGCAAGCTCTTTGATGAGCTTGACCTTGATATAGATGATTTGGGCTGTATTGAAGCTGACAATGATGACGCCGACGCCATTATTGATGCCAATCGCACCGACTTTGAAGCTGGAGATGCTGTAGGAAAGATTTTTGCTTTCATTGCGCAGGTACTACATAATTACCCTCCTCTCAATGATGTGCGCTCTGATGTCTTGACCAGGTCCGCGCATCTGACCATGCAACACTATTTCTTGCCGAACTTTGTCAGAAGAATGACTGCCCGGCATTGGAGCTTCTCACGTGGGTCCGTACTCGATGGGGTAGCCTGTATCATTGCTTCAAGCGTCTCATTCAGATACGGCAGGTGAGTTTTGATAACCGTCTATGTGTTTTCTTGCCTAAATTACTGCACTAGGCATATGATATCTTCTGTTGCTTGGCCGATAACAACTCCGACGTGCCTGCCCTTGACGGGGGTAAAAAATATGCTTTCTATCAGATGAGTAACAATGAGTGGAATGTGGTACGTCTCTGCTGTAATGTACTTGAGGTATAATAAATTTTCACGTCTCTACCTCAACACCGTTGCTTATTGATGTCTGCAGGTGATCTCGACTTGTACTACTGAACTCGGCCAAGAAAAGGTAGCAACGTGCCACAAGGTTTTTCCTATCCTTGAGCGTGCACGGTGTAAGTGGGAGCAATTGTTGGGTGATCCAGAGTATTTGCCTGTTGCACCAGCGCTTCAAGCTGGACTCCACAATATGCAGAAATGGTACCAGTCAGCCGTAGACTCCCCGATATACTTTATATGTCACGGTAAGTTTCTCAACATTTGTTTGGACTACCTTTTGTTTATGTGCTTTAGTTCTTAACCCAGTGCGAAAGCTCTCATATCTGAATGCTGTTTGGAAGCCGGAGTGGGTCAGAAAGTCCAGAAGTGCAATGGAACAAGAGGTTTTTTCTTAAGCTCTATGCATGCCAAGGTCTAACTTGTACATTAGTTTCTTCGTTATTGGGATGTGGTTTCTTCACAGTACCGTCAAAATGCTGAGCCGATGGTACCACTCACAATGCCCGTGCCAGTTGACTTGGCAAGCGGTGAGATAGCTTCTTACTCACAATTCAGTTTCCGAACTTTGACGCGCTTTTAGCTTCTGATGACTGGATGGATACAGTACTGGCCGCAAAGGAGATCACATCAGACATTGATGCTACCGCTGATCCACTAAAGGAGCTGGATGATTACCTGGATAGTAAATTGATCCCCCGAGCTGCTTGTGAGGACATTATTACATGGTGGGGTGTACGTTGAATCTCCTACCCAGTTTTGGTTATTCCTTCTAATCATTTATGCAGCACAACCAGTTTGCATACCCTGTCCTTTCACGGCTGGCACGAGACTATCTTGCCATTCAGGGCTCTGCTGCAGCAGCGGAGCGATCATTCTCAAGTGGAGGAATTACGGATACTGCACGTCGGGGTTGTTTGGGGGATGAGCTATTTGGTGAGATGCAGCTTCTTAAAAATGCCTATCAAGATGGCCGTATTTCAGCACAACAAGAGACCTGGCTTCACGTAGATGCTAGTTTTGACTAGATAGACTCAGAGCTAATTAAAAAAGTGTTACTAGCATGCTTTGGAGGTTCGAACCGGGTTCGGACCAGGTGCCACCCCGAACCTGGACCGCTGAACCTGAACCTTAGGTTCAGGTCCAAGGTTCAAAAATTTTTGAACCGAACCTTAGGTCCAGGTCCAAGGTTCAAGAGAATTAACAGGTTCACGGACCGAACCGAACCGCGGCAACACTGAGGAGCCCGATGGTTTTCAAGCACGTGAACCAACTGCAAAAAAGATCAAGCGAGGTGTTCTTGTCTGTTTAGGACCACACCATGAATGGAGTGGTGATGGTCATGACAAGCTATCTGCAATTGGATTTCCTATATGGGGAATCCGTGATGTGTGGAGTGGCAAGTGGTTGGGACTATGGGTTGTCCCAAATAATCGGCTCAAGATTGTCATTGCTTATTTATTTCTTCTTCTGGTTCACAAACTTGGAGGTAGGTCCACTGCGCCATTGTACCAACTTCATTTTCTAGAAATCAAAATTCTGAATTTACAATTTGACTGCTTCAATAGGTATACCTGTGCAAATGACTACTGACTGTGGTTCAGAGCTTGTAATGGTCTATGGATTTGCAAATGCGCTCAGGTAGGCTCCTGGCTTAAATATGCTGGTATTAACTTTATAGTCACGCTATTGATTTTACATAGAGAGACCTTTGCTTCTGATCTTGCAGTTGACATTCTTCCGGCTCACCGGTTTCTACAGAGCATACATAATATCACCATTGAGCGAGGATGGCTCAGATTGCGACTTGATAGGGGAGATAATGTCAAAATTTTTTGGGATGCTGGAAGCAATATATATAATGAATCAAATGAAACTCATAGGTTTGAAGTTATTACACCTTGGACCTTAAGCTGTTTATTAATTTGCATTCTTTAAATTTTGATTAGTGACCTGGCAAAATGGTTGTGGTCAACTCTAATTCAAGCAGAATTGGACAGCGTACAGGATGCATTTAACAATCATTGTGTACGCAAGGATCGTGTCAAATTTCCCAGCGGAGTTTCTCCAAATGTTGCCTTTTCATTGTATGAGCACTATGCCGCTGATAACGGATTATTGCCTGTTGATTGCTCTCTCATTGGAAAATTAATGGAGGACCTTGGAGAGGAGGAATTGATCCGGTTTGTGAGCAAAGAGTATGAGCAGAAAGCAAAGGATGTATTCAGGAAAATTGGTAGCCCTAAACTCACAATGAAAAATGTTTGGAACATTTTTCAGGACATGTTACCTCATATGTAGTAGTTTCTATTATCATTACCTGATACATACTGAGACCCTTCAATAACAATACTTTAAGTGATACTTGGGGATAGTGGGCCATTGCACTTTGCGCGCGTGGTGTGTACAAGTCTGACGCCCTGGTTTGGGCAGTGTTAGGGTTAGGCCAAAATATTTTAAAAGCAGGATCCGGACGTGATGCGGTAACATCCATGTCACTGGCATGAGACCCCGGATATTTCTCGGAGTTGATCTCATTCATCATGGAAAAGCGTGACTCCTTATAACAGTGGATACTTGGAATGGATTTATTAGCAACCAATAGATTCACATGGCCATTAATCTTTTTTGCTTGTGTCAAAACAGTTTTTCTGTTTTCTTTTACATAATTTATCTTATTTTCAGACTGAGTTTTTTCCAAGTGCTTTGATTTTGCATCAGCCCTTTGAGCACCTAACAATGTTTGAAGTCACAGCGACATGAGCTTTAACTACATGCAAAAATAGTATCTAGTGATAATTCTGATTCTACCATGGACGGGATGGAAATGGCTTTGATAAGTCCCGGAGGTGGAGTTTGTTGCAGTAAATGTTGCACTTGTGCTCTTTGCAGAACTTTTTTATTTCCTCAGTTCCGCTGTCCCAGGCTCCGAGACCTCCAGCTTTACTACAAGGAATTCCAATTGTCAGCCAGATATAATTTAAGAAAAATCATACTAACGTGTGAGCTTGAGGATAACAAAATAGAACTTTTATCAGAAGAAATCAAGCCTAGAAATAGATATTGCTATTAGCCAGCCGCAAAGTGGTCAAAGTTTAAAAGTATTACCTTGAATATCAGCAAGCATGTAATCACCATTAGACTCATCAACAACGTGATGTGCAAAAGTATCAACCACACATCCAATAAAGTCTTGCTCATTCTGGCCTGGTTCTGCATTTCCTGAGAATTTTCGCTCTTGATAGAATGCTCCAGATGGAAGAAGAGGTACAACCAAAAAGGTATCATATAACAGACTTCGGGTGTCTTCTTGACTACTATTATCTTCCACAGGAAGTGGTCCCGCAGGTACATGCACTTTAGTAATCCCAATAAAAGTGCCGTCAGCATTATAGGATAAATCTGTAATAATGACTTGCATGAGTAAATCTCTCTGAGTCATTGTGCAATAATAAATGTAAATACCCACCAGGTAGTTTTAAATCTGGCGCCACAGTAAAGGCACGTTCTTTGAATGTTTTTGCAAATCCCGAAGCTTGTGTCAAAACATCAAGCTTTGCCTTCAGATTCTCCTGATTCATTGTTGCAGTTGAGCCCTGGGGAATAAACTGAAGAAGTGCCACTAGTTGCTTGCAGTATCGTTAAACCGCTGTGTTCGGACCTATCAAGGGTGAATTACTAGTAGGCAGTACCAGAATGAACGGTACACACAGCAAGTGAGCTTTAAGTTGGGCTCTTCCTGTTTGATGAATGTGGATAGGTATATTTACGCGTTCTTATACGCACCCATTGCATGTACACCAACATGGCAGTCAAGAATAGGAATTAGGATCAGCGAATAATGAGATGTTGACGCGTAATCACGTGAAACTCACGTGAATGTGTAACCGTTGGATCAACTTTTACCTTGCACCTCTTCCTCAAACCACCACGGATAGCAAATTAGAGCCCCATGAGTCCATGACAGGGCAAATTACGCATAAAAAACAGCTCTTTAGCTAAGGTAATATAGACGATACTATTTACCAGTAACCACTGTCCACCACTTTCTGCAACTTCATTGACGCTTCACGGGAGAGCTGGGTACATTTAAAGCACCAATTATTATGTCAGCAACCAAAGGTGGCTATAAGTTTCGCAGTGGGGGCTATTTACATCTCATTTCTGCCTTCTTTTCACTTACGCAAAGGGTGATATATAGTATGTATATGTTACAATCTGGTAGTATAGCGTCTGTCTCTTCCGCTAGTCCCTCATCCCCTGAGGTAAAAGAGGGTTGGGCGTAGTAAAGAGGGTTGGACGTACTTAGGAGTATACATAGATGTACAGGGTAGTAGCAAAAAAAGCATATGTAAAACAGGACATCAAAACAGGAGAAGGTAAGACGATGAGGCATATTTCGGTATATAAGCAGCAGTCTAATGAGATGAATCGATAGCAAGGTGTAGATAGTAAGCTACAAGCCTCTAATATACAGTGTGTAAAATGTGAAAGCAGTAGAAAACTTGGGAACCGCGACAGCGGACAAGGTTCAGAGAGGAAAGCATGAAAGAACAAGAAACCAGAAATTCTGGAAAGCAAGAATGGGAACAGGCAAAGATAAGAACTTGACAAGCCTTTAATGACTGTACAACATGCACGCACGCACACACACGCACAAACATTTCTTTATTGTTCACACTGCCCGACCCGTTCCCTTTACATCAAACGGGGCTTCGCCTCGTCGAGCGTTGAGGCGGGTGAGCAATCACCCTAGCGGGGCCAGATGCACGTCCACCTTGATTTCGAATATGGAGCGGATGAGGATGAGAATGAGAATGAGACGAGGAGGAGGTAGCAGGGGAAGGAGTAGATTCAGGAGGCGAGCCCAGAACTTTGTAAGTCGGAGCTGAAAGAACAGGAGGAAAATCTGGCATCGGTGGCAAAGGAAAGGAAGGTCTGAGAATCGGACCAGTAGCACCTGATGAGATGGGATAGGTATTGGAAGGGTTGGAAGACCGGAACATAGGATTCGAAGGCCAGTTGGGAGTTGAAGCACCAGGATAAAATCCTTGAGTCGATAGACCACCGAAGGGAACCTCCGTTCTTTCATAGCCACCGTATTGAGTCCCACTAGCGCCGAGAGTCATCGAATGAACATCTGGCATGGATTGAACTTGATGGGGACTCGGAGCATGGGCATCATTGGGATGATTGGGGCGTAAGGGGCTCAGCATCAAGGGTGGAATATACGGTGAGATGCGCAATGCACGAGAGCGAGAACGACGCTGGGTATTTGAACGAAGACTCGATTCTGCCGCCGTTGTGGAACCGACGTAATCGCTAGAAGCGTAAACCAGGGAAGCTGGATCCTCATCATCATCTTTCTCCTCTTCCAACTCATCAGCACTCTTACTAGCCGGTGCTCTCGCCGCACGAGCTTTCCTTGATCGCCTCTTCCGCACGCGGGTATCCCCTTTCTGCGTCATGTCTAGTGTCCAATAGTTTCCTATACCGGGTTCCCTAAGAGGTCTGGTAATTTGAATGAATCGCTCTTTCAGCGTCAACATGTGGCGAATCGAATTCTAAACAATTTTTTCATAAGTTTATTTCTGGTCAGACCAAACACCAAACACAATGCGAATCTCGCTCACCCTCCATTTTTTTGAAGTGTTGATTCTGTAATATTCGAAATACTCTTCGATAGCAGTGTAAATAGCGCTTGAAGGGAGACGATGGTCGGGACTGCCGGCGATAGCTAATTCGGCCAAAACGGCGAGCGTATAGGGAGGTCGTTTATTGCCGTCATGGTCGGGTAGAAGGTCGAGGTCGATCGGAACCTCTGTTGAAGAAATATTATGGTTCCGACGAAGGATTTCCAAGTTGGTGTCTATCTGTGCTTGTGGGATGGTAGCGGTGTAGAAAGAATCGCCAGCGACCTCGGGAATGGACTCGACGGAACCATATCCAGAGGAGGAGGAGGAATAACCTCTCTGTGTGCGGCCAGAGTTTGTATTGCTATAATCGTAGTTGCGAGAAGTGTAAGAGTGGCCGTTATAATCACTCCGATAATGAGAGGATCGAGGAGTAGGATTGGAAGGAGGGTTTGTCCAGCCCCGACTGTCGCTGAGATCTTCCTGCGAATCGCCAGGCTGAGAATATCGACCGTAATAATCTGGGTTCTGATTGTGGTACATCCCTTCGTAATTCACCGACGACGACGAGGAGGAGTCTGGGATAGGATATGCCTTGGATTTCGAAATTTAAAAAAAAACAAACAAACAAAGAAACAAAGAAAAAAAACCTTACCTGATTGCCATGAAAATCTTCAGTGCCACTCATTGTATGACCGTCCGTATACTGCTGTCCCATTCCAGTCTGACCTCCATGATATCCAGATGAATAGGAAGGATTGTATTCGAGTGGTTGTTGACTAAAAGAATTCGGAGAGACGGAGCCGCCGCCGCCACCACTCGATCTTCCCTGGCCCATGTTTGGCTGGTGAAAAAGCCGAAAGTCATTGACGTCAGACCCGTCTTCGGTCTTCAATGCAAACACATCAAAACCGTAAGAGGGGTCCTCGGCGACGAATCTCGCCATATGTCTACACAGGACGAACCGCCAATACACAGGACCCGTGATTATACAGCCAAATGTGGTATCCCAAAATGTCCGAAAATTGGGGTGTTTTGTCCGAACCAAAACTAGTGGATTAAGGAGGTGTTTTGTCCGAACACGCATACAACCTCAATTTTTTTCTCCATAGTAAATCACTATATTTAGCTATCTAATGCATATAATACCGCCTAAGAATCATTGTTGACTCTCTTCCGGAAGTCTCGCATGGAATTATCAAGAGTTACTGTGAACCTTCTTATCTTTGAGAAGACTCAGCTTCTCGAGGTCTTTTGGGGCAGAAAGTTTGAGGTATCCGGGCCAAAAGCAACCCAAAATCAGACCTATTTTGTCCGAATTTGCCCAAAGCCTCCCGCCTACGGCGGGTGTTTTGTCCGAACCGGACTCAGACATTTTGGCATTTTTGGGGGGTGTTTTGTCCGAATCCGGATACCACATTTGGCTGTATAATCACGGGTCCTCAATACACCCCCACACGGCCAAATGATGGTAAAAAGTATTGAAAAGACGGCTGAACACAAACGGCAAAAGCACGTGGGAGGAAGCCAGTCAAAAACCGGCGAGAAAACACAGGAAGTGACTCACAGATTCCAGTTCGACATATCAAAAGAACGATGTTAGTTGAGCAAAAAAATAAAATTGCGGAGGAAGCTTGGTAATGAGGTCAAGATCGAGTCTAGAGACCTTTCTGTGGGGGCACCAAATTCGATCTTAACCCAGCTTTTTAAAGAATTCCCCCTCGTGTCAAATCCGACATCTCCAAAATTACCATCTTTGGTAATTTTTGTTCGATTGGTTTGCCTCGGGCACCAAAAAACAGTAACCGACCTATTTTCTACGCCGTGTGAACGAAAGCGCGACCTTGAACAGCCATGGTTTGTTACCTAAAGAGGTTTTTTTCAAACGATTGATATACCGGGGTGTTGGGCAGCATTTTTTCGCGTTTTCGCGTCGGAGGCCTTATTTAAAGGCCGGGAAAACATTCGAAAAAGTTTTAGATATGAGATTTTTTTTCGCTGGCCCTTGTGCTTTTTTTTCTTTCTGCTCTCTCTCGAGTCCAGTCAAAAAAAAGCAAGAAAGAGTGACACCTTGTATTCTTTACAGCGGCTGGGTCATTTATCATGGATGGGATGGGGATAGGATCAAGATGTCAGTGATTGAAAGAGAGTTGGGTATCGACTTGGAGTTTGTGATCATTCTTTCCACACCGAGGATGGTTCTTCGGATCGGTAACTGCGCCTTTGCTACTAATTAGTAATGCCTGTAATGTCCGAGCTCCGACTAGTACCCACAACCCGCCTATCCGTCCTCCAGCCAAATTCGCGTTGTCACCAAAGGTCACCTCGTTGGTCAAGATCAATTATGAAGACGACTGTATCGTTCGAGTCATCACCTCCGTACTACGTCCTCAAGTTGTGGAGTCCTTTCACACAAGATCCTCATACAGAGCCTGAGTCTCCGCTAACATACCTCTCCTTAACCGAAGCGTCAGCCTGAATCAGAGAGACCATGGAACACTAAAATCAAAACATACTACTACACATCAGTAATCTATGCATTTCAATTGCCCGGCTTCCTCGGCTTGTCAGCTTTACGGCAAATGCCAAGGCACAAGTTCTGTAAAGCTGGAACACTAGCTTGTCGCCTCCCACTCCCTATCGTTGTATCTGGAGAGCATATTACTGACCTTTTTTCTGTGCAGTGTGATCAGTTGGTAGATATGTAGATTTGCCTGCTTTCATGAGCTTGAACGGGCTTGGGGAGCTTGTTTGAGCTTGTTCTCGGCCAAGCTCAGAGCCAGCTCAGGGACAAAAACAATAGGCTTGGGTCAAAAACGACCCTATCTGGCTGTTTGTCGCTTGCCGACCTTTCCCTCATTGACCCGCCGAAATTTGGCGGGGGAAAAGCCGCCGCAAGCCGATCAAGGATGATGTAATGTTTTCTGATGCATCGAGTTATTCCAGCCTGCTGAGCTTCAGTCGGTAGCTTGGGCTTATCAAACAATATAATCGATTTTCAGCCTGAGGCTATCGCCCGACCATTGCCTTTACACCAGCTAGGTTAGTGTGAGACCAAGAGAAGATTCGGAGCCCAGAGGGAGGAACTTCAGGAATTATCGGTCAAGGCGAAGAGAATGGACTCTGACTCGGAGAACCTAAAAAATAAATTTCAAGCTCGAATTTACTACTTTTGTCAATGCCAAATCTCAACGCCAGATTTACCTCTTGTATAATGATATAGACGTTCTCGAAGCTCACTTCAAGTGGAACTTCACGGCATGACGGACACAATGCTGTTCTTTTGCTTGTCCGTTGGTATTAGTACTATAGGTGACTGCATGACTGGATCCGAGTCTTCTGAAACGGCCGCAAAAGGATGTTTTAGGGTGTCGAATCGAAGAAAGAAAACCGTAGAAAGCTGATTCGTTGTACGACCTATCGACTACTAGTAGCTAGTTTGCACCGAAATTAGTATCATTCAAGTTGAAAGGAAACTAAAGATGAAAAATTCAAGCTAATTTTTACCTCAAGATAACTTGAAGTCATTTTAATCCAGCGAATGGGCGGGTAATAGATCTGGAATAACAACAAAACGCACCAATGGGCCGAAATGCAGTACTCCCACCTGCCGGAAAAAGTGATGCAGGAGGCGGAATCCATCTTCGGTGAGGATCCTAATCTGCCCAAAAAAAGCAAAAAACGAAGTAAAAACTCGAATCCATATTGGGGCACTCACTTTACCTGCTAGTGTACCGAAATTGACACCAACTGAGCAATTGTGAGACCGGTAGAACGTCTGATGAAAAAATGAATAATTACTTTACATTACGGAAAATCGAGAACATTTGAAAGCGTACCGAACCAGCACTGTCTAAGGTCTTGCATGATTTGAGTACTTTCGTCAGTTCTCAGAGACATCGAGGGAGGTACAAAACATGAATGAGTATTAACGCGGAGATAAACGAGGCGGAGATTGATAACCGCGACGGGGGAGTGAGAGGCGTGCATACCAGCACGAGGTGACGTTCCCGGAGAGCCAAAGAGTAATGATGAGCGAGATCTGGCACTGCGCCAAACACCCTCTGGCCCTTCTTTTGTTGGAATTTCTGAAAATAGCAAAATTCACAGTATTACAGAAATAGCACAAATAGGTATTTTTAGGTACTTTTCACAGGATAACTCCACATACGTTCACAGAGTATCCATGCTACTTGATTATATATCACTTACAACAGATATCGTATCCACTTGATACATAGCTCTATTATTAGTTACACAGTATATAAGCTGTAGTTTACATGGATGTATCTTCATCCGATTGTCCCGTCTACTTCATAGGCAGTATGTAGAGGACAGACGGAATATTACTCTTTTACACTCTTTAACACTCCTCAATGATGTCTAGAGTGACATATATCCAAATCCTTCTATTTTTATTTCCAACATCTTTTTCCACGTTTCCAACTCTCTCGACTGACCAACCAGGGAGAAGTGAGAGTTAGAGTCGGGCAGCAATAGCTAGAGCCATGCTCAGTAAAGGCAAACCAAAAAAAGCACATTTTGGTTATGATTGTTAGACACAGAACCGTAACTGGTTAAAGGCATTAGTTATTCCAGTCCATCACTCAAACTTTCAACTGAGGAATGAGCTGCATTGCCAAAGGATTGGTAGGGCTTCCGCGACATGTACACGTACATGTCACCATAAAGCCATGAAGGCGCTGGATCAGATTTATGGATTCAACAAACGGGATGGGACGGGAGCGTACCTGTGTAGAACTTTGGCCACGGCATAAGACCGAGCTTGATAGTCGCCAGCTCTTTCTGAACTTCCGAGGGAAAACCGGCTATAAAATCTCTCAAAACTTCGAGAGTTTCATGTAGAGCTGGTTAGTTAAAGACATCCTATTCTCGGGCAATCGGGATGGATTGGGTGGGAGGATCACTGGGCTGAATGTAGGCGTTTTTTGAAGCGGGAAGATTCCTCCAATGCCGTGCCAGTCACTCCAGCGGATGGGGAACTGGCATTGAAAATATTCCGACAAGGTAAGATATCAGGAAAAAAAGAAAAAATAGGGCGTTTTTTGTTCAGCCACCCCGGCACGGTACAAACTTTACTAATAGTAGTAAGTTGAAACGACAAAAAAGTTTCTGACAATTGTTGGCGGTCTTGTAGAAGAGAGTACCAATTATGAGATGCTCTATCAATAACGCCAATTGTATTTGGTACGGAAGTGTTGACAACCAAGATTAAGATGAATTTCGTCCGTGAACAATTGGACGAAAGAGGGTATTCTGTGGTATGTGGCAACATAAGTTTAGTGATGGGGAAGGTCGGGCTCAAGCCCTCAAGCCCAGCCCTACCCGACTCTGAAAAGCCCGACTCTTGCCAGGGCTTAGGAGAGTCGAGAGTCAGAGCTCAGGATTGTTAAGCTCTGAGCTCTGGGCTTGGCAAGCCCGGAGCTCAAAACTGATCACAAGCACTGTAGAATATCGATCAAATATGGGAACAACATTTAATTTTTATAGACAAAACCAGTACTCTATACAGGTCAAAACACTACATCCAATATACTTATCACGTCTGTGACCCAGTGTCCAGAAAATTTTAACATTGACGATCTGGAAATGGAGCAAACAGCTCGCAACCTCTCGCAACTCCTGTGTGCACTTCTTACTTTTGACTTAGACTAAGATACAGAGGAGTAAAGTATTGTCAATATATGCCTAAATGATATATCTGGTTAAAAACATTTTTGCTGTGTTAAGCCCGACGCTTGAGCCCAAGCCCGAAGCTTAAGCTCTGGGCTTGGGCTCAGAGTCAGAGCTTGAATTTTGTGAAGCCCGAGCCCTGCCAAGCTCGACCCGACTCTAGGGCTTTGAGCCCGACCCGACTCTCCCCAATGCTGCAACAGAGCAATGCCTCCAAGAAAAGAAGAAAAGAGTTGCTTTCTCTGATTCAGCTCTACATAGACGGCTACATGGTGGACAAAGTCATTGTTGATGCGGACAAAGATGACAACGAGGATGAATCAGAATGACAGCGACAGCTGATTGACTGATTATGATTACCAATTGTATTCATTTTTTAATCTTATCTAAATCTTATCTGCATTATCGGTCACATCCCATATGCTCATTTTTGTTTGATAACAAAATTTTGCACTGATTAGGGTCTGGCAGTAGTGGAAGATCCCTGATTATAGCGTTGAGGCGCTCAAAATTGTAGCTCTAACGCAGCATTATACTATGCCTAGCCAAAAAAAACAATCTAAGTGCTACACAGTGGTTGCTGAATATCTCACTTCGAAAATTTCATTGTCCCATATGGTCATAGATGACTGTAATTGAATAGTTTTCAAGTTTGCATACTATGGGTAAGAGTATACGGGTCACAGCCATCAAAGCTTTGACGGCAGTGTGTTAACTAGTAGACGCAACTTGTTACGAAAAAAAACAAAAAAACAGACTGAGGTGCTGGGTTGGATAAGACGAATGGATTCGTCCCAAAGCACTTCTTCAGTATGATATCTTTCATAGAATAGCAGCAGGGGGATAGAATACTTACAAAGAATGGTTGACAGACGACGGCCCGGGATTAGTTTGATTCATTTTGGATTTGAGTCACAAAAAACCGTGATTGGATGCACGGACCACTTGCCTAGACTCGCGCCAAATTGCTGGTTGATATCGACACTATCATTTGGCCGTGTCTCCCATAGACACACTTGACCCAGCTACATTTGTCCTTTCGTCACTATTGGCTCAGGCTGCGCGTGTCGATGCCGATGTTGATAAGTTGTCCAAATTCTGCTATCAATAATCCTGACGACGGCTTCAAGAACCTCGATGGTGATGAGGATTTTACTGGCCTTCGCTCTGGTGCGTTCATTAGAACTTTTGCAGCGGGGATAATCCACTTACACTTCTCACCAAATTCCAGTAATAAACGCATTATTCGAAGCCTCTGAAAAATTGCCCGGCGCTTTGGAGACTGATAAATTTTCACCTGTGACCCCAGACGCTTGTCCTGACCTCGAGATTTCAAAATCCAGTTTGGGTGCGCAGACTCGGAGAGTCTTCAATGGCAAAACAATCTCACCTCTTTACTCAGGAATAGCTTCAAATGATACAATTGCACGGGGAGATGTGCTTTCGGCCCTCTCCTCCCCTCGGTCACAAATGTTCTACTCTCAGCTTTGTTTACCTCGAGGAACCACAAAGTTTGAGCTCGACGTAGCCGCGTCCGAGTCCACTCATCAACCTGCTGCTACTACCGAGCTGCACTCCATATCCATTGTCCAGTCTCATCCAAACCAAGTGCCTACGGCTGTGATCCCCACCGTCTCCGCTGCGTCTGAAATACCCGAGGCCTTTCCTTCCTCGCGTAGCTCTGCACAAGCACAAGCGTTCAACCCGGGGACAGGTCCACCGCTGATGCCTATACTCCTGGTAGTGGTGGTTAACCCAACAATTAATCCAGCACCGCTCCCAGACTCCATATTAATCGAGTCATTCAGTCAACAAGCGTCCCCTCCTTCCCCCCTCCCTTCCATCCACTCAGACATCGCGAAGGCAGACCTGGATGGTGAAGTTGAAGGGGCTCCAACGCTAACTTTGAGTTTGGTTGCAAAGAGCTTAACTGGTGAAGGAGGCGAAGAAGATTGTGTTGGAGAGAAAGAAAATAATATTCCAGATCAATTACCACATGCACCTGCTTCGAGCTCTGCTTCCCCCGTACCTGCAGCAACCACCCCGATTGCTAACAAAAATCATGGTGATATTGTCAAATCTCGTCCTCAGGGATCCGGACCTGCTAAACATGAATCGCAGTCAAACATCACTATATTTTCTTCCCTTGTGAAACAGAAATCACAGTCGCAATCGAAGCAGGCCTTACGACAGTTTATTCCATATCCTCATCACACTCAGATTCCTACCAGGGGTTATGCTCGGTCTTTGTATCACTCCGAGCGCAAGATACAGCGGCAGGATCAGCGAGCGGCTATTGAGAAGAAGTTTCGTGATGCTGCTCTCGAAGCTCAACGACAACAAGATATGTTCGTCAAAGTTCCCAAATGGAATTATCTGAACCTTGGGGCGCACTCACAATCTGGTCTGTTGAGTCGGCTGATGAACCCCGGTCCGAAAATCTTCTTCGACCGTCACCATCCGTACCAAGGTGTCCCGTCTCAGCTGGAGGCAGGTCCAGCGACAGGACCTGATTCTGATACCGGTGGTTCTGACGTCATGTCATTCACTGTCCGGAGGAGATCTTCGAATGGTGAAAAGACTAGTGCTTTGGACGCGAAATTATCTCCTGATCGTGAGGTGGGATCGTCAAACGCTCCGAAACTACAGGCAAATTATAATGGTACTTCTCCTTTGAAACCTACAAAGAGCGCGGCTGCCCTTCCTATCGCCTACTCGGTCACCGTCTTGAGTTACAGCATGGACCCGAATGATCTGGCTGATAAAATCAAAGGGAAAAAGCAGGGTTTCTCATCTTGGCTCAGGTATCTGGACAGAAACCCGTCCTTACGATACGGATCTTGCTGTCCACCGCTCTCGTTCCAGAACAATGCAAAGCCAACGATACAGCTTGGAACGCGATACAGTTTGGATCCCTTCGACTATGACTTTCCATTCTTCTCTCCACGCCAGAGTAGATAGTACGTATACAAATTGAAACAAAGAACGATCCACTATATGATAGTAATACAAATAAATGGACTAATAGCAGTCAAATGTAAGTAAATCCTTCTATAGCTGGCGCCATCATGAAAGAGGGTTTCCCTAGACGTAGTGAGAGAGAAGGGGAAGATGGGACGGGCGAAAAAACTACACGCCTCATCTCGAAATGATTTCCATTCCTTTATAGCCAAAATGTTCAATTTCCACACAACCTTTATATGTCACCTTACGCTCGTCGTACCATCTCTCGTTTGTAGGGCTGGGCCTAGAGAGACGTAGAAGCGGTGCGCGTGGAAAACAGAGAGGGTCAGTGCGTGCGATGAGATAAATCAGACGACGCCAAAGACATACAAAAAGCATAAGATTTTGTAAACTGGGAATGATAAGATCCCATTTCCGTATCTCCGTTGGCGTCCACAGTAGCATTCCTAATGAAAAGCGATCAGTAAGAGGTATCTTAGAAGAGAAAGGAATGTACGGTTGCGTACCCGTCACATATTCCATGTCACCGTCAATCCTTAATGACTCAGTTAGTTTATCTGCCAGCACGCTGGTACTTTGAGGCGCGAGCTAGCTCGGTCTGCGTGGTAGGAGAAATATCGCTGTCAGATATCACGACGACGGGAATGAAGGGACAGACATACCTAATACACCGGGGATGATGTTGCCTCGCTTGTGCAATCGCCAGTCAAATAGAGGGATCAACAGTCCGCAAAGCAGTGCTATGGAAATGAACACCCAGCTTAGGTCTGAGATGACCCAAGAACTCACACAGCGCGTTACGACCGAACCAATTCCAGGGTTCTACTTCGAATATTTCCCCAAACCTGTATGCTTGGAATTCTGGACTGCGTTTCGTTGGTTCGTCCTACGGCATATCTATGGAGAAAGTCAGCTTTTGAAATACTAGTAGGCATTGAGGCCATCAGCATTGTAAATAAAATCACTTCCCACACGTTGATCGGCTCAGCCAATGCGGATCTTGACTATTCAATGTCAATTATTTGACGACTTCTAGGAAGATTGAGCATCCGTCGCGAGGTATTGTAGACTCACACTGCATCTTTCGGTGAGCGCGTCTTTCTGTTACTCAGTCTATACACCGAGGATAAACCGTAATTCGATATTTTGAGATTTCCAGCGATGTCAAGATGGATATTTTGGGTTGAGGTCGTGATGACATATTCCCCGGCTATGGACGTATTCCTGTGAGGGTATACACGAGAGGCAGGGATAAAGAATAGCTATACAACCATGCAGCCAAGTAAAGACTAACCACTGTGCCATTCAGGAGTTCATTGAAATGAAGATGCGCAGCTTCATCACCGACACCTATATCCGGAGCTTCAAAAGAAAAAAGAAAGAAAACGATTAGCCCCATGACTGTCGAACCAGAAGGGCGGAACACGCACCAATTTTTTCGAACAAATCCCCTCCTACAGCTAATTCCAACAGAATCTATGTTTGAGGATTGAGTAGATTTTCAGTTCTTTATCTATAATCTTGCGATCTTTTGCCGTTGACTGGTCGGTTGATGACTTCACGCGGTGCTTGGGAATAAAGATTGACGACACTAGAAAAAGGATAAGCTTTAAAAGTTCGAGATACGCGTCAGAGCCCTTACATCGAAAAATCCGCCACCCCACACCACTACTTTGTTGGACGAGGCCATACCCTGAAAGGACCTTACGTTCAGCCAAAGGGACGAAGAGGAAAGTTCGAAGACCCAGCGGAAACCTGAGGATATTTGGCGGCCATGCGCCCTGGAGTAGATGGTGAAGGTTGAAATTTGTCGGTTTAAGTCGTCAAAGACACGGCCGACAGTGCACGTGACTTTGAAATTCACGTGAAAACGTGATGCCTGTTTCGAATAAGATAAGTCGTTAGAGTCGGGATGAAAGTGAGATCAAGCAGCTCAAATGTATCTGCTATATTCTAGCTTCGGTGTGTTTGGCTGGGGCTTGACCCGCGCGGGTGGGAGAAAAAAAAAAAAAAAATATATATATATATATATGTACCGCGCTGGTTTGAGCCTGGAACGTCTCACGACGCTAAACAAAGGGAAGGGTGGGTGGGGAAAATGAAATATGTCGCGTAGTTACAGGTCGCGACGTGGGTGCGATGAGGAGAGCAGCGATGAGCGCCTAATGGCGGCCTGCCGACTCATCGCCGCTCTTATCTTATCCTCCGGTAAGCCGGCTTTGCCAACTTACCACGGAATAAGATAAGTCGTTAGAGTCGGGATGAAAGTGAGATCAAGCAGCTCAAATGTATCTGCTATATTCTAGCTTCGGTGTGTTTGGCTGGGGCTTGACCCGCGCACCCGCCCGTGGACGCCAGTGCCTGGACGTCCCAACCAGAGCGGAGCTCACCAACAAGGGCACGGGTGGAGACGGGCACGTACCCCAATAGAGTGGAGCTCGGATACAGTTATATCATTAATAAATTATACGCGTACAGGTATAGGTTAAAGCTCGAGTTCGGTTACATCATAACCTTGTACACAGTGGTCAATAAGAGAATCGGAAATATTGTTAGCTTTACGGAAATCATCTAGCGTTTGCTTGAGGCGTTCAATTTGAGAGGAGGTATAAGCTTTAAAAACATGAGCTGGGATTATGTCTTGGAAACGACGCCAATAAATAAGGAAAGCCATAGAGGTCCAACCGCCAATTGCGGCAACTACCTCAGGTGTTACTCCCGCAATCAGAAGTTCAACTGCGCCACCAATACGAAAACTGTGTCCTTGAACATGCTCAAGACCGGCCTGCTTCCAGATGTTGTCACAGAACTTGAGGAATAACGACTTGACCATATGCTGCGGAATGCCGTGGTCATCAATATATCCGAAAAACGAAAACTGCTCGGGAACACCGGCGTTGGCGTCGAATTGTTTACGAAGAGCCTGGAAAGGACAGAACTTAGAAAGGTGGGCGTTTTGAGCTGTACCAACCACGGTAGCTCCCACCTCTTTTGTGGTTTTTGTCCAAGGTATTCGGAAGGAGAAAGCTTTGGGCGATCCATCAGAGTTGGTGGTCTTGGTGACCTGTGTGTCACGACGAACGTGGTATTTAGGATCAAATCGTGCAGCAGAAGGAACGGTGAGCTCGCCAAGGCGGCAACAACCCCAGAATGCTGTACAGGCTACTGCCCAGATGGAGCAGTGGAAAGGGATTGAAAAGTTGAGAGCGAAATAGAGGGCCAGCATATGTGCCAAAGTGATCGGGTTGCGGGTCGGCCTGCGGTGATGAGATCCTGCTATTCTAGCGCCAACTCTAGCAAAACGGATACGACGAGAGTCTGCAGGCCAGGGGGCCTCATGAAAGTCATGCCAAGCGCAAAGGCCTGAGAGCCAGTTCTTCACGCAAGAACCGGATACTTCTCCAAGGGAGAAACCTATAAAACCAATGATAAGCTGATCATTGGCTGGCATTCGGTTAACCTCGGGAATGCCCATCTTGTCACAGAATTGGTTGAATCGCAATAGTCCAGAGGCATAGCTTGTGATGGTGTTGCTTGAAAGAGCCGTGATCATTGCCCGTTCGCCTGACTCGATGATCTTTGCTGGATATTTTGCTGACTGTGACCTGCGTTTGTCGATAGCGTATGGCGTGAGCCAGGCGTGGATTCGGTCTTGGGCGCGGACACTAGGACGAAGATTGCTATGGGCAATAGTATTGCCTTGTTTAGGTTTGCGGAGTGACTGTTGGGACGGCAGACGGGCAGGTCCTGAGACAGAAACAGTGGGATTTGGTGGTATGAGCCAGGATCGGGGCTGAGAAGTAGTGTCATTGGTGGTAGAAACTGGTGTGCTGGGGCTTGAGCTGTTGATATACGAGAGGATGCGAGAGCGGGTGTTTGTGCTGGTAGAGTGGGAAACAAAGTTGGTCGAAATAATGGGATCAAGATTATTGAGGATGCGGGAACGAGTAGAGTTCCTACTGAGGAGAGTTTTTACCAGAGGTAGGCGCGGATTACCCTGGTTAGCGTCAGAACAATCTAACGCAGAAGAGAAATGGTCGCTGCAAATGACATTAGTTAATTCGACTATGACAGAGAGGAAATGCGTAAATGTATATAAATCACCTAATAGGCATATTCAAATATGTCAATAAGCTCCTCTGGTAGCGAGGAGATAGGTGAAAGCCTTAAGGAGGGCGACCCAAGTATCCCGCGCAAGACTGGATCAGCTGGGTTAGCTTCGGATTTGATGTATGCGACGTCAGGTTGAATGTAAAGTGATGCGAAAATCGCATATGTACGACGAACGGATAGGTTTATGTGAAAATTAGGGCTACGTGCTTTATTGATAGCGCCGATGGTGCCCTTATTATCGGAATAGATGCGTAGATGTATGTCTTTATATCCCCAGCTCTCGAGATAATAGATGAGGAGCTCAAGAGCGCCCTTCAGGATAGACAAAAGCGATATGGCAGAGTGTGCCATGGATAGACTCGACTTTGAGAAGGGGTGTCTTATGAGAGGATGACTCGTCAATGAAGGAGGTGAGGCGGTGGATATATTTGAGGCGCTTTCCTTCGGGAAGGCTGACTTGTCTAAGCGGGATATTCCAGAGAAAACCGATGAAAGTAGTGATATTGACAAAAAATTTGTCGCCTTTGTCTGGATGCCAAGGGACGCCGAGTGTTTTGATAAGTTCGAGCATGGTATTACGGTCATAAGCGTATGACCCATTAGGTGTTGGGATGCGGAAAACGTTGAAATCATCTTCGATTTTGGCAATAGGGGCAACACCTTTAATTTGCCATATGTCGCAAACGGCGGCGGATACCATACCTGACGTGCTGCTAGCTGGCGAGGCGCCAAATGGGAAACAATGGTCAATCCAGAATTTCCGGTTGTTGTCTTGCACAACAAGATATGGCTTGTGTTCGGGGATGACAGGCATGGTACAATGGAATTTTGAGATATCGATAGAACAGGCTTGAGTACCTGGAGGTGCGGCAGTAATCTGCAGGTGTATTAGATATAATTCCCAAAGTAGGGTAGGCATCCCGAAGTAGGGTAGGTATCCCAAAGTAGGGTAGGTGTTCCAAAGTAGGGTAGATGTCCCAAAGTAGGGTATGCGTCCCAAAGTAGGGTAGGAATTCGAATAGGATATGGATAAATTAAAGGCTTACCCATTCAGCAACAATGGCGGCACTGTCGAAAGTTGTGGGAAAGAGCTCTTTTTCCACGTAAGAATTGACTGCAGGAAATACAAGTCCCGAAGAGTCGGTGCTATCCTTGGACAAATTACGACAGACACGTAGTTTTGAAGGTTTGCCTGGGCCTTGGGTTTGCTCAGAAACAATAAGCGGCGATGAAACGAAAGGGCCGCGAAGAATAAGCTCAACTTCCTCTTTGGAGAAAGGGCCAGACATGCGACCTGCAGTGGATTCCTCGGAAATATATTCTTCGACGACTTCAGGATATCTTATTGTCGATGAGTGATTGTTGATGATAATGGTCTCGGAAAGAGTGGGCATGTGGCCGAGGGGAAAACCTTGTCTGAGGTTGTCGACAAGAAGTGGGTAGCGATCCGAGATACCACAGATAGACAATTCGATGAAAAAGGCTTCTGGGTTGTAAGGCGTGATGATACGGGAGTAGATTTCTGCATAGGCGGGAGGGGTATTTGGGAGCGGCAAACGAGTATGGATAGATTGAGTAAAGTCATGGAAAAGGAGAGCGGGGCGAAGGCTAGTTGGGTGGAAGGGATCAGAATCCCAGTGGTCGGTTGGGGCATGGATCTTTTCCGAGCGCTCGGTGTTGGCCGCCGCAGAGGGAACAGACACGAGTTGATGAGGAGCAGTCTGAGTGCTTGCATCCCCCACTGATATTGTACCATATGCAGATTCTTGAACCTGAGGGAGTGAAGAGGTCACCTCGCTGATTCTGGACCGCAAAAGGGAAGGGGCCATGGATGTCTGGGTTATGCTCCTGCAATTTGTGGCCCGTTTTCCCGCAACCGACGCAACGAGGCTTGGGCTTGGCCCCGTTGCCACCTTGAAAGGGCTGGGAAAGAGGATAAGGGGCAAAACGGGAAGATGGGGGCTGTGGTGACATGCGTCTGGCTTGATTTGGCCTCATATATGCGCTGCCAGAAGAGCGCGGAACTAGTTCCTGTCCCCTCTTACGATCCTCCTCCTTTACCATCACCAGTGTCCAGTGAGACATGTACGTCGTCACGTCAAACTCCGTCTTTTCATCGTAGTGTTTGCCGCGCAAAATGATCTCGTATGGCTGCCAGAACGGAAAGGTGTCACTTGTGTCGTTACGGTCGAAGAAGTTGTAGTGTTGCGCCAGGAAGACAGGGCGCGCAGCTTTTTCGGAGCCGTAGAGTTTGACTTCGAATTCGAGGTGGTTAGTGTTTGCCTGTTTCCACTGGACGTAATTGAGGTCAGAATCTTTGGAAGGACCCACGTCTGGAGCAGCATCCATCTTTTTTGAGACATCGCTAATGTCGAGAACCTGAGGCTTTTCGGGTTTGTGCGTAAGTTTGATTCGTTTGAATGAGTGCAAGTTGGCACTAATCCAACGAAGATTTCTTGGAACGAACCATGCAAGCGGGATGCGGAAGTCATTCTCTGCGAGTTCGAAAAGAGCGTCGGGAAATGAGGTGATGGAGTCAGAGTTGACAGTTGCGACTTTGTTAGGGATGAAATCGGGCTTGGGTTTTCTGGGAGCGGTAGTGGAAGAGGCCGGTTGGGCGAATTCATCGTAGAAAACACCTTTATCTGTGAATTTAAGCCCTGGAACCATATCTTTTAGCCACTTGATACCCGACGAAGGAATAAGATGGAAGACTTGTTGGATAAGGGATGGGTCGTCGACCAGTTCCTCCATATGATCATCTACCGAAATGAAGAACTCTACGTCCGAAACTTCTGCATCTCCCTCAACTCTGGCTACACTCCTAACTCTGCGATCATCGTTCCTGGCCTCTACATCTCTGTTATAGATAAATTTTGCCATTCTCGTCATCTTAGCGATAAGAGGAAGTGTATCGTTGGTGTGAGTACGGTGGACTCGATTCGGACGGTTGAATGATTCCGTGTAGGGATATAAACGTGGAATGGGTTCTAACATCGCGAATAGGCTTGTGACGAAAAGAGAAAATGAAATATGTCGCGTAGTTACAGGTCGCGACGTGGGTGCGATGAGGAGAGCAGCGATGAGCGCCTAATGGCGGCCTGCCAACTCATCGCCGCTCTTATCTTATCCTCCGGTAAGCCGGCTTTGCCAACTTACCACGGAGCAAGAGGAAAGAAGAATGTACAATCGGTAATTACCGATTGTACTATCTACAGTCATCTATGACCATATGGGACAATGAAATTTTTGAAGTGAGATATTCAGCAACCACTGTGTAGCACTTAGATTGTTTTTTTTGGCTAGGCATATAATGCTGCATTAGAGCTACAATTTTGAGCGCCTCAAGGCTATAATCAGGGATTTTCCACTACTGCCAGACCCTAATCAGTGCAAAATTTTGTTATCAAACAAAAACAAGCATATGGGATGTGACCCGATAATGCAGATAAGATTTAGATAAGATTAGAAATGAATACAATTGGTAATTATAATCAGTCAATCAGCTGTCACTGTCATTGTCGTCTTCTGATTCATCCTCACTGTCATCGTCGTCCACGTTTGTCAGTAGCGCCCGCTGTCATCAAGTCTTATCATTTCCTTTTTGGTGGCGTGATGTGACAACCAATTCAAAAAATTTGATTTCAGTGCAGATTCACAGTAAATCGGTCGAAACAAGGCATCGCAGTTGCATTCTCGTGGTTATATAGGTCAGATTTCTAGAGACTCTATACTACAAGCTTGCTACAAATTTTCAGAGGGTAATTGGCCTGTGAACGCTGCTCTAAAACGGGTTGTCCCATTTGATTGTGATGTCCCATATGGTCATAGATGACTGTAAACTTGAAAGAAATCAATCGTAACGAAATGGAAAATCAAACAAACCTATCTGCCCAACTAGATGAAAGTCTTCTTCTAGTACCAGAGCCCTATGAACCAGAACTAGAACGAGCCCCGACTAATACTTCTACATTTTACTCTATTTTCTCTTACTGGTTATCCTGTAGTTAACGGTGTACTTACGTAGTCTACAGAACTTGACATATTCGCAGTCAGAACTTGCGTATTGACTAGACTGTACACCAAACCGCTGAACGACAATGTCCTCTAATCCCAATTCTCTTCCCAACCTTATCGTCTTCGCTGAGGATCGCCAACTGCTCGGAATAACTAACTGGGCAACCTTTGGTGACCACTTGAAATCGACCGCTCGTTCCACTGGCCTCCTTGGTTACCTTGATGGTTCCATTCAGCCAGTTCCTCCTATCCCCGTTGCTGGTCCCGTCGTTCCTTCCTTCCTTCCTCCTACCATTCCCGCTGTCCCAACTCCGATTAATTCTCGTACTCCTTCGATTGAAGAATGGGAGCTTAGAGATGGACGCCTTGCTGGTATCATCTATCAGAACATCAAGGATCCTAGAGCAATCGGGGTTACGGAGGACATGTCTTCCAATGCTATGTGGGTTAAACTCACCGGTGAATACGAGACAACCTCGGCCGCAGCCCAGGCTCTTGCCAAGGAACGAATCCAGCAATTCAAGTATAATCCAGGAACTCGGTTCAAGGATTATTTTAAGCAACTCGAAGCACTCCGTAAGGCTGCGAATGATGTCGGCTGCTCAATCCTAGACGAAGATCTCCGTTCTAGATTCCTCACCTCCCTTACTACCAACAATCTCTGGATCCTCCAGACCCACGGGTTCCTATTCCGATCTGAAGCGTACACTTATCGAATACGACATGATGGTCGAATCAACTAATGCTGTTGGATTGGAAACAGTCATCCCCAGTGCTCTCGCTGTTCCCGGTGCGATAGTTTGTGACAACTGTAATCGCAATGGACATACCAAGAAAGGCTGTTGGGCCCGAGGAGGGGGGCGTGAAGGTTTTGCTCCACGTTGGTACAAAGCGCCAAAGGGGATGGAACCCTCCGGAAAGACTTTGACATCCTCCACTGTCGCTGCTACATCGAGCGAGGATCCGCCGGTCACTTCCGCTGCAACGACTGTTTATCAATTCAGCGACGACGACTTTAACGGTATGCACCGTCACTTTGTGTATTCCCCCCTATTCACCCTAATCATATACTGGGACTCGAAAATTATCCCGTTCTAAGTGAAAGGGGTGGCGAACGTGATGGTGTAGTTATACTTGCTGTACCTTCCGTCAATAAAGATAACTCGGTCATTGTTCCAACATACCTGGATAGTGCAGCCTCACACTGGTGTATACGCAATTGCCGGCGGTTCATAAATTACACGCCTACGAAAGCATTAGGTCATATGGCGGAAGAGGGAAATAAAGGAACCCATTATTGAAGGATATGGAATTGCCGAAATCTCTATAAGAACGAATGAGGGATCAGTCAACCTTCTACGCTTTCCTGCAAAACACGTACCTTCCTTTGGAATGAATCTTATTTCTATTCCAGCATTGGATAGAAAAGGGCTACGTGGTGAATGGGGAAATGGTATGTTTATGGTCAAGGATCCTGCTTCTGGAAGAACCGTTGTCCACGGTCAGCTCGCCGGCACGCGTAGTAGACACGGTTTATACCGCGTCAGTGTTGTTGATCCAGTGGACTCATACGCATTGTCTACTTCCGAACTTTTGAAATCTCCCTCGTCAACTTTCGTCCTTGCATCAAGTTCTAGCCGTTCTCGCTCCAAACCTTGTTCCCTCGCTATGTGGCATACTCGATTCGGCCATGCGCATGTCAACCTGATCCGTATAATGGCCAAGAGAAAGTTAGTCGATGGAGGTGACGGATTTCGAGCTGTGCGGAAAATGTGAACCATGCCTGTACGCCAAAGCAAAGCGACTTCCCTTCGATGATATCGTCATCCCCTTCTCTGAGCCCCTAGATCGCGTCAGTCTTGACCTATGGGGTCCACCTCGTACAAAAAGCCTTGGAGGCGCGAGTTATATGCGCCTGGCTTGCGACGACGGTACCGGGATACCGTTTCCTTATTTTTCGTCGAACAAGGAGGGGCAACAGTCCTTAAAGTGCAAGATTTTGTTGAAATGTCCGAGAGACAAACGGAGCGTAAAGTCAAGGTTTTCCGTATAGACATGGGACGGGAATTCGACAATAAAGCGATGGATGCGTGGTGTGCGAATCGTGGAATTTTAGTCGAAAAGATACCGAAAGCTTTGTCGGCCGCTAACGGTCAAGTGGAACGGGCGAACGGAACAATTATTTCGGGGGTTCGTTCTATGTTGGAGGATTCAGACCTGGATAACCGATTTTGGGCTGAAGGGTCAGCTTCGTACTGCTACATCCGCGGTATGATTCCAACAAACAGACATCCTGGAAAAATTCCATGGGAAAAGTGGTTTGAAGCTAGCGGGAAGAAGGTGAATGTATCTCACCTTCGGCGTTGGGGAAGCAAGTGTTGGGTGACTGATCTTGACCATGTTTAAGACGGAAAGCTAGGCAGGCAGGCGTGGCGAGGGCGATTGGTGGGGTACATGGGACGTCGTGGGTACCGTATATGGGATCCAGTTCGGAAGGGTGTGTATCCAGTGAGGGACGTGATATGTGAGGAAGGGATACCTCGACAGACATCGGGTGTAGTTCCGGTCTCCAACGGCCCCATCTTTGATGATGTCGTCGACATCGAAGCGGAACAACCGGGCCGAGCGGAGGTTGAAAACGACATCTCCACCACGGAACCCTCTGCCGAGATCAAGGACAACCCCGGAATGATACCAAATGATCCGATTCCACCGCGTCCTCTAGAACCCGGCGCCGTCCCTCCTGTTGACATCCCAACAATGCGTCGGTCTGGGCGAATTCGTACAGCCTCCGCTCAACAACTCCTGCACCTGGAATCACAAGACGACGAGAATCGTGCGCGATCAGCAATGGCCCCAATGCAAATCTTGCTCGGTATTCTCAAAACTACATGTCCTATCCGGACCACCCCCACCACCACAGCAACCAAGTTGGCCCAAGCACCAATGCAAATTGGCCTTCTGTAAGCTCTCAAAGTACGCCAAATGCCGCTACTATTAGCTTAGTAGCATTGGGCCCGTATCCGTATGTTGTTTGCCTCCCGCTGATCTGATACGACTGTCTTATCCTTACTGCCTTTTCAGACAACGTCAGATTATCCTGCAAGAATGTATCCAGGATTTGCGTCGCAGGTTCTTGGGAATCAAGATCCTATTCAATCTTGCGTCTCTGAGGTGATCCTACGTTTGACACTCCATGTCATGCTAATCAGTGTTTGCATTGTCAAGAATCAGCAACATCTACATCTAGATGCGTCCCGTGGTACCTGTGAGTAGTGCTGGCCTTTCTTGGCTACTAATATGACTAATGAGTGTTGTGGTAGCGCAACTCAATCCCGAATTTACACAAACAACTTCGAACATGAATTATGGGTACGTACCGGCGGGCTAAAATATCCTCAACGTGAATCTTGATAGCAGCAGCTCTTGGCAGGACTCGAACCATGACATCTCCCAGAACTGGAGTCAATGGAATTACGAGACAAACAACCTGTTCGCACCTCAACTTACCCTTAGCAGCAATGACCCCCAAAATCAGGCAGATCGTAGAGGGGGGACTTAGATACATCAGGAAAAAAGGGTGCTGCTGTCGAGCACTGTCGAGCACCCAACCGCGATAGCAAAGTGGGGTGCTTGACAGCACAATTCATCGCTATTGGGGCCATGGCAACGCAATTGAGTTGCTAGGCGAATCGTTTGAGTGCTGGAGGGACTCAATTGCTTGCTGGAGTGAACTTCATTCTTCGCTCGAGCAAGAATCCAGGTTTTCCTGATGTAGTACCCAAGGTATGGTTATTTCACTTTATTTGACTGTCTGGAGCTTTCTTGTTGATGAATGTACTATAATGGGTTTCCTTCAGCCGCAGATGACAGATATCTCCCAGAGCTTGATCTGGAGGAATCTGAAGCAATACGGCATTGATACGGTAGATTCTGTTTCCGCACTCTCAGCGTTCAGATCATGACTGTTACCCAGGATGTAGTACAGGACCATCGAGCTCGGAACCGTCACTTCGCAGCGCCCGATTTCACCTTTTCAAATGATCCTGATGCGACTGGACATGACAGCAACAATTTTGACACAACCGGACCTCACAGTAATGAGAGGCGCCTTGAAAGCACCGCAGTACCTGCAAGCGATGATACTCGAGGCCGTAAGTTCAATGTATTACCTGTAGCTATTGCATGAGCTAATTGGATAACTAGGATACCTTGCTGTTATACCAAACTCTCGTCCAAGAAGTTATCGTTACGAATGAATAAAAGACTGTCATGTAACATCACGTCACAGTGACCAGTAATCGTGACCTTACCCTTCCGTAAGATACGCCGCTTAAACTATGCTAGATGCTGATTTGTGCCGCATAGTGGGTCGGAGTTGGTCCAGTTTGAGGACACAAGGTGAACAATCAGCCTCTACGTCAAATCCTCTAGGCTTCAGTCAGGCACATGGCCCAACGGCGTTCACTGGCATTGGTATGTTCTCCTTCACGTTTTACAGTCATTTTCTTGTTACTTATCTGAGTATCAAGGAGGCGGCAGCAGCACTTCTAAGAGTACCAAGAAGGTCCACACCAATCCCACGCACCTTAATTTCTATCCAGATAGCGTGCAAAAGTTGATTCAACTCGCCAAGGTATACACTAATCTATACATGGCTACTCAAGACCCGTGGCCAAAACAACGCGACAACTGTTTTGCCTCTTCGCTAGACGAGTCAGCCATCACAGACTTCAGCAACAAAGATATTCTCATAGAGCAAGGTAACTCTTTCTGATAGTATTTCCGGACCTATTCTAACCAGTTTCCTATGCGTAGGCTATCTTCCCAAACACCAAAATGATATTTATATCTTTGTAAGTTCTTTCTCCATCAACCTCTTCACCGGCGTGTATCTGACATTTCATCAGTTGTACAAAAGCACGGCCTCGGAACGCAGTTCACTGAAGAGAAGGGCGCGCGAGGCGGTCAAATTGTATTATCAACTTCCGTTCTCTGATATTGAAATTCCTCTGGGCGGGCTCAGTTTAGAAGCTGAAGAACAACTCATAAAGCAGAAGGTAGCAAAGCTACTCCATAAAGGCGCATTTCTCCAGTCTGAAACAGAGGTGAGATGCTCGCTCTCTCATAATTCTTTGGGCGGCTTTCTCACACGCAAATTCTGGCAGGTCCACGTCAACAACTTCGCTGATGCGATTAATTTGCGTTCATGCGTGAAATCATCCAAAGTACGACTTTCTAAGTTAGGAAAGTATACTCGAGAGCTGAGACGAGCCCTAGTCGTCAGCTAACAAGCTAGGCAACTATGTATGCGATTAATCGAGGATTGGACCATGCGTCCTAACTATGTTTACCTGGGTCGATGGTAAACCATACACATCTTCGTATAGATGGCTTATGAGAACTTGGTCCTAACTCTCGAAAGTTAGCAGACTCACCCATAAACCGCCAAGGGTCTCATATATGAGCTAGTTACTTGCTTCGTATCAAGGGATCGGAGACCTGCGAGGCTATTTAACACGTGGCACTTATTCCAGTGGCTCTTATCGAGTCCTAACTTGGTTTCACCCGAAATGTTATTCGATGATACTGAGTACTTGTACCAAATGGAACGAAAAGCCAAAAGATATGAAATGACATGATATGATACGACTTAAGTGTCGATATATGCGACATACATTAAAAGAAATGTAATGAGAAGCTAGGATACTTCGGCACTCAACGGAGGAATGGTTGAGAGTACGTCCAAGTACGTTGGGCGAGCTAGGCCATAGTTCACAGGGACCGGTATCGACATTCCGATGCCAGATCAGTTATGACCCGTGTTACCATGCGTAACTAGAAGCTGGAGTATATCCAAAGGTTAAAAGAATTATCAAGGCACTCTAAACCAACTCTGGACAAGTTAGCCGATCCGTTTAACCATCCGATCCGTCGGACCTTTTACTCGAAATGGAAGAATCCTACGAAAACTAGTTAGGAAGGACTATCCAGGTGATCGGTCTACCTGGGAGTGGAATTGGAGTCGACGTTTCAACATTTTCTTGAATATTGTTTGGAGTTTGAGGATTTTAATATTATTTATTATTTTACGGTATATATACTCCGCACGTATGTATCCTAACTTTAGATTACCCAGTGCGGATCTCACCTTATATTATATTTTGCTCAGTATCTGCCGGAGTGGGCGTCTGAGAAGTGCAAACCAGCGGGAAAACTCCTGTGTAGCCAATAAGAAAAAGAAAAGTTACGAAATTTGCCCGGTCAAGGTTGTGGTGAACTAGACCGCGTATCTACCAAAAAGTTGTCCTATCTTCGTTGGGAAGTTGAGCCCTTGCCCCCCTTCGTTGATCTATCCAAAAGTCCATACGAGGAAGTTGAGCCCTAGCCCCTTCGTCACTGGCACAAGTCCGTTTCGAGTTTAGTTTAAGTTAGAAAGGCCAGTGCGCCCCTACTTCGACTAAAAGCGATACAAAGTTATATAAAAACCTAGTTAGGCTACATCGTAGTCGAGCGTCGAAGCAGTTGAGCCCTAGCTCCTGTGGACAAAGAAAAACCTAAAAAGCGATAGATTCTTGCGGAACCCGCGTAACCTTTGACAAGCACACTCGCACCTTTATAAAATTTGATAAGGCGGAACCCGTCCTAACTTACCTAAACACGTTTTTGGGTTTAGTTTTGGTTTTGGGTTGTGGTAGTTGTGATCCCACGCACTGCGCGTTATCTGGAGCCCACCGCGAGGGGTTCTAAAAAGAATCTATAGGCCTAAAAGCCACAAAGACCCTTTGTACGTTGCAAAAACAAGATAGGCGAACCATCGTCAAAGCGTAACACTCGGAATTCATCTCGGGTCCAAATCGTTGACTTTGGGGAGTTAGATCGCGTCGAAGCACGTCAAAGAAAAGCAAAATCAGTGAACCCTTCGTCAGATAACAGAGGGCGAACTCGTAAAGCAAAAGAAAAAGCAACGGTAGACGAACCAGAAGGTCCTTCTATTGGAGCATACCCAAAATCTCCTGCTGTACGTTCGGCGTCTCAAGACGACGACGACCAGTTTAGAGAACAACCAGAATCACCTTTAACACCGATCGGTGAAAGTCCTAACTCTAATAACGAGCAAGGACCGAATCCTTTCAACTTCGAATCAATCAATCTCGCCTCTACACAAACCCCAACACTTTCTTTCGACTATCCGTCTATTTTCTCGTCTTGGTTTCAGTCTTCCTTTCCAAATCTCAATCTCTCGCATTCTATCTCGTCTACTTCTCATCCTATCTTTTTATCATCGACAAACATGTCAAATCGGAACAATATTCCTCAGATCGGGTTACCAACCCTTTCGAATGATGCGGTGACTCAGTTGGCTGCTGCAGCCGAAAAGTTACCGAAGTTATATAAGACCCCACCTATCTTGAATATCGAAGACCCAGTCGGAGTTATTCAATGGTTTGAGGCAGCAGAATGGATCTTTGATTCGAACGGCATTACGTCGGACGATGCGAAGTTAAAACTAGCTCTGGATTGGAGTACGTATCCGACCAGAAAGCTATTTATGGGCATGAAGAGTGTTAGGACACCTAATTACGATGAATTCGTAAAAGAGGTCCGGAATATTCTTCCTGAAGAAATGCTAGATGTCGCAGGGTCAATGTACGAGTTAGACCGAATTGTCAACGAATACGAACCACTGAGTATAAGGCAGAAAGCCGAGTTTCGACTTTATAACGTTCTGTTTGTAACAGAATGTGAAAAGTTAATGACGGATCGACCCATCCTAGCTAATAGGGATGCGGTACGCACCTACTTGAAGGTATTCGAAGAGAGTACTCGAAGTATGGTGTTTGATCAAGTTAGGAGGGATGTAAAACCGGCAACGATCGGTAATCGAAGAAAAGAGGATCCTATTACGCTTAAAGAAGCTGTAGCGGCGGCGGAAAAGGTCTTCTCATCGTCGAACTACGAATCTATATACGGCCTAACTTCCGTAAGGTCGTCGGGTATTGGTTCTACAAACCCAGAATCGTATAGGCGAAGCCAAATAGCCTATCCACTCACGTCGGGTCTACCTGCCCAGTCGAACTTTGACTACCTTAAAAGTGTCAGAAAGATTAAGCAGGAGAATGATGTTGAAGGAGGCATTTCAGATTTGTGGAAGTCCGCTTCCAAAGATAGTGTTAATGAGAAAGAGAAGTTAGAGTTCGAAAAAGAGCGTCTAGCATCTCAACAGGATGTCAATGAAGCATGGTTAAAGGAAATGCGTCAAATGACATTAAAAGTCGGCGAAGGTCTTAGTACGGTAGCCTCCCTAGTTGGAGCAGCTGTGTCGCAACGGCAGCCTAACTTAGAAGGGAATCAGAGTCGGTACGGATTTAATCAATCCGGACCCTCTGGACCAAGTGCTCGATATGGGAACACATATTCAAACACTGGACCTCGGCAAATGCTTTGTTTCATGTGTAGAGCAAAGGACCACTTGTTAGCAGCGTGTCCTATCTATCAGGATTACGTTAAAAGAGGATGGTTGGTTCCAGAAGGCAACGGTTCAACTCGTATGAAATTGCGGGATGAAGTTAGGATGCCTAGGGATGACGAAAATACTCCTCGTTATAAATTAATCGAAGATATAGCTAAGTCCCGAGGTTGGGGCAAGGCTGAATCTTACTTTGCAAATATGGTTGATGAAGAAGAAGACGAAATGAATCGTCAACTTGATCCTGAAGATCAGGTACAAGTCCTCCTACGCGAACTAGCTGAGGCCAAAAATGCCATGCTGCAGATGAACCAACAAAGGCCATCTGATGAAGTTAGACGGTTTAATGATAGATCATATCCGGATCATTCACAAAATACTGACCGACCTAACTTGGGAAAAAACTATTAGACTCGATGAAGGAGCCTAGACCTGGTCGTGGTATCTACCAAATGGGGAGAAACTACGCTAGCTCGTTTGTGCAGGCACCGGAGAGTCCTTTCAGCAAAAATCCCAATAAAACGAACAATGATCGAAGGGGACCACTTCCGGGACCTCTGAAATCAGCGTTTAAAAAGAAAGTCGCGTTTGATGGTGTACTTATGCCTCCAAGAGATAGATTTGATGGTATTCCTAACCGGAATTTCCGTCGAACTAGGGACACAAGTACGGAGATTGAAAGTGAGCCAGCGGAGAAAGTTAGGACGGAAATAGTATCAAAGGAACAGCCTAGTGCTGGTTATGGGGACATCAGACCGTCTCCTGCCACTGCGAAGCGACCTTTTGACGATGTCCGACCTATCACCTTCCGGCCACAACCTGAGACAGATGTACGGAACCGTCGTTCTGAAGTACCTAACTCTCATACACTGGATCAGTCTCACCCATTCACTATGTCAAATGAACGAGAAAAATCGAAACAACCTAGCTATCGAGTTAGGAACGAATTGTTTAAGGATGGTTTAGCAGAAGAAGTAGCTACCAAAGTTTTGGAAGGCACCGTTCAGCTATCCATCGAAGAGATGCTAGGAATTTCTTCGTTAGTGAAGAAGATTCTGGAAAGGAAACTCAAGAATCGACGAGTTGAGCCTAAACGGGGAAAGTCAGCGTATGTAGCTGTCCTAACTGATAACGGCGAAACCCAGATTCCGGAAATGCCCACAGGAGTATTAATGCGCGGTAATTATATCGACATTGATGACCTAGCTCTCGCACCAGAGATCATGTTTGAGTATCTGTCCGAAGAAAGGGACGGAATGCCGGCAGGATCTTGGGTACAAAAAGATGTGGTAGAATGTTTTCATAATGACCTACCCATCGACGATGAGAGACGCGATATGATTGTTGTAGCAGGAAACAGCAAAGGACTACGATCAATTGCGGCTCGAATCAATCACAGAAACGAAATTGTTGAAGGAATCTTAGATTCTGGATCACAGATTGTGTCGATTGACCGTTTAGTGGCTACTCAGTTGGGCCTAACTTGGGATCCCAACGTAACTCTTCAAATGCAGGATTCACATGGAGGGTTGGGTAGAACTGAGGGTTTAGCTAGGAACGTCCCATTTACATTTGGTGACCTTACTATCTACCTACAGTTGCACGTTCAAAATCGTGCACCATATATGTTACTTATGGGAAGACCATTCGATGCGCTGACGGAAAGCAACGTTAAAACCTTGCAAACGGTGATACAGAACTCACAATCACTTGCCCTAACTCTAAACGGCAATGTGTAGTTCCTACGTTCGCTCGTGGCAAGTTAGCCAACGTTATGAAAGTGGATACTTCGAGATATGAGGTGCCTAACTATAAAAAACTGCCTACACCTGAAGAGCCATCGAAGGCAGAGCCAGATGGAAATTTTCGAGCCTCGAAGATCTGACTAGCGATCAGGGAGAGGAGGAAATCGCTATTGGGTTCCATTTTAATGAGCAGGGTGAATTAGAAGTGGATGGTTGGCGCCAATCTGAAGGAAAACAATTTACGAGGGCAGAACTTGCGGAATCGTACTGGTTGGCATCTGAAGAACAAGTCCGAAAGGAATGTATGGATGGTGCCGCCATCGAATCGTATTTGCAAAAGTTAGGACCAGTGTGGAACGCAACAGCGTCACATCGGACCTATATGCAAACTGTCAAATCGGGACAAGACGTTCCTATGAATGAAAAAGTAATGGAAAATAATGAAGAAACAACTTTTACGCTATGTGATACGTTTATGACATTTGAGGCAGACGATCAAAATCTGTCCTATCTTATGAAAAGCGAAGAGAAACCCAAAGTTTCATGGAAATCTTTTAAACGATTAGCTCGACAACCTGTTCCAGGGAAGAAAGGTTTTAGAGAACCGTCGGTTTACGTTCCTAGAAAGAACAAACCAAGACAGTCTCAAAAGTACGAGTTAGTAAGAGTTTATGGTCGAAAAAGTACAAGCCCGTCGCTCTTAAAGTTAGGCCGGTGAAAGCTGAATTATCTGAAGAATTTCGGATAAAGAGGCATATAACTGGGGAACCATTGAAAGATATGCCGGAGCTACCTATCAATCCTCCAGATTTCGTGCCAACTGGACGATATACTCAGGAGAGGATGGAAGCCTTGGACAAATCTCATGACGATGGTTTCTTATGGCCTGAAGAAAGGAAGCTCATGCATGAATTTATGAGACTTCAAGAGAAAGCATTTGCGTGGTGTCCGGAAGAAGGAGGAACTTTTAAACGAGAGTTCTTCCCTCCAGTTAGGATACCAACTCAAGCACACGAGCCATGGGTGGAGAGAAATATTCCGATCCCACCTGGAATCTATGCCGACGTGTGCAAAATTATTAAAGATAAGATAGATGCAGGAATTTACGAACCATCGAACGCTAGTTATCGTTCCAAGTGGTTCTGCGTCCTGAAGAAAGATGGAAAGTCACTTAGGCTAGTACACAGTCTTGAACCGCTGAATAAAGTCACGATTCAACACTCTGGCATACCTCCAGCTACTGCAGATGTAGCTAGGCACTTTGCTGGACGAAGCTGTGGAACAACCTTCGATGTTTATGTTGGATACGACGAAAGGGAGGTAGAGAAGATTCCCGAGACCTCACTACTTTTCAGACACCGTTTGGTGCACACCGATTGGTAAAATTGCCAATGGGATGGACTAATTCGGTTCCTATCTTCCATGACGATATGACATATATTTTACGAGATGAAATACCACATGTAACGTGGCCATACGTTGATGATGTACCAGTTAGGGGACCAGCTACTCGTTATGAGCTCCCTAACGGCGGATTTGAAACAATGGAAGGCAATAAAGGAGTTAGGCGGTTCGTTTGGGAACATTTTCAGGATCTTACAGGATCGTTCAGCGTCTAAAGTATGCTGGAGGAACGTTCTCAGGACCAAAAACCTTTTTATGCCGACCAGAATTGTTGTAGTTGGGC
>JAACJN010000357.1:0-35896 GCA_013368555.1 Collybiopsis confluens
AAATTGATCTTGGGAAGTTTTCCTGTACCACAAAGAAAACATGAACCTGGTACTATGGTTGGTAGGGATCTTTCACTGACAGGGATCTTTCACTTTTTACAAAACACTCAATTCTGAGAGGTTGAGACACTCTCAGCTGCCTTCAGTATCCTACGAGCAGAGTATCTGAGTAGTATTTAGTTGTAACTGTCTACTCAAAGTAGAGTTTTCTTGAGAGGAAAGTAAATGGTGGACAAAATCTTCCGAGAATCAGTGCATGATTTCACAAACATTGCCAGGAACGGTTGAAAAGCAGGTACCAGCAGCAAATTAAAGTAGACTACAAGTATTATATGCTTCTTTAGATCATTCCCCTCTATTTTAATCTAGATTCCATCTTAATTTGAGCCATTAACAAGTCAGCAAAAATGGAATGGAGCTTCAGCGTGACACGGGCCATTGCCGTGGCTTGGCAGTATCAAGCGCGCTGCCGTTCGACCACTCTACTCAATGACCAGACCAAAGCATCATTGATGCTCCTCCCATGCGAGGCACTCCCAATATTACTTATAATCCATACCTTGATACATATATTCCTCCATTCTACGGTCCTCAGTACTCACACTACGTACCATTGTTACCTTTCTGTTAGCAGAGCCTCGACGGTCAGCGCAAAAGGAACCAAAAAAACCCATTTCTTTCTAGTCCAAATTATTCTTTACCAATCATTCTGAGACCGCGTCAAATACCAATTCCTCCAGACCGTCGACGCGCAAATGAACCCAAAAATCCGTTTCTTTTGACACCAAGTCCTTCTCTTTCTCAATGTACGCCAATTCCTCAACAACGGTACCCACAGCAGCGCCCAGAGGATTTATCAGATGAATGGTCCATAAAACTGTATGTTCACATTTTCATACAATAACATTGAACGTCCATGAACATCTATTACCAGTTGTTCAGTATTACATCCCCTCAATTTCCCATTCAAAATTGCCGGTGAGTATGCTTGGTACAATGATTTTATCCCATTATATACTTACATTGATCAAGCTACCTCAAAAAATTGATACTAGGCCTCAAGAAGGATGACTTGGATCGCTTGGACCAGAACAACCTTTTAAACAATACTTTGATTGAAGTTGGCCTGAGGTGCGCTCTTCTGTTTATCTAATTCTGATCTAATTTTAGCTATAGATACTGGCTTTGGGATTTGAGTATGTGAATACCTGCTCTCGGCAAGACAGTGTATGTTTTCAACTCATTTTTCTATCTCCAGTTGGGGTCATCTAAGTATGTGTCATTAACTGCCGCTTGCTATATATTTGACTAATAATCATGTAGTCCGGAAGAGTCTTACACACACGTTAAAAACTGGACTCGGACTCGGAAAAACAAGATCAACGTCGATATTTTCTCTAGAGACTTCATCATAATCCCTATCCATGAGCAGTAAGAATTCAAACTGTTCATACAATTCATACTGATCCAGGACAGATCACATTGGTATCTTGCAATAATGCACTGCCCATTCCTCATGCTACCGTATCACCTACCTACCCCAGCTTCTCCAAGACCTCACAACGCAGTCGCCAACAAGGCTGACATTCCCCAAACAACTATCTACATTCTGGACTCCCTGAACAGTCATCATCCTCAAGTTGCTCCTCAATTATCCAGCTACCTGCAGCACAAAGCGAGGGAGAGGCATAATTGTTTCAATATATCCGGCGCTGTTGAGTGTATTGTAAAGGTGAATGTCATCTTTTTTTTTGTCTCCATTTGACTTATGTATATACAAGGTTCCTCGGCAGCCAAACTTGACAGACTGCGGTAATGCGCAGTGTGCGTGATCTACACTAAACCACAACCAAAACAAAACAAAGACTAAATCTTAGTTAGACTTGTTCGTATGGTACCGCCGTATCAAATATTTATAAAGGGTGCGAGGGTGCGTTGTCAAAGGTTCCGCGGGTTCTTTAGCTTTTTATATTTCTTTTACAGGAGCTAGGGCTCGACTGCGTTTTATGTTTTTATGGTTTTATAGATGTGGGCGGACTTCTTTCTTTGGTGCTAGTGAGAACGGGAGCTAGGGCAATCGACCGTGTCTAACTAGTACCAGGAGCAAGGGAGCTAGGGCAATCGACCTTGTATGGATTTTATAGATGGGGTGCTTTACAACGAAGGGGAGCTAGGGCAATCGACCCAACGAGGCGTATTTCAATCAAACTAGAACGAGGGAGCTAGGGCAATCGACCTCGAAGCTAGGCTAGGCTTATTTCTTTAGTATATACACAGGATAGTTCACCACAACCTTTCCTGGGCTCGTTTATAGAACTTCTTTTGACAAGGACAACGGGAGCTAGGGCAATCGACCGTGTCTAACTTATCTATCTTTATCCTCTTCGGAATAAGATGGCTACACAGGAGTTTTCTCTCTGTTTCGCACGTCTCAGACACCCACTCCGGTAGAACTGAGCGATTTGAGTGCCTCACAGGGACTTATCTCTGGTATATAGTTTCGAGTGCCTCACAGGGACTTATTCTCTGGTATAGGTTTTGAGTGCCACACGGGGACTTATGCTCGGATATATAGGGTGAGATACAAGTCTCGGGAAAAGGTGTGAATTCGTCCGCGGGGTGTTATCTGTTGTCTAACTAGCTAAGGTAAGGTATATATGTGAAAAGAAATAACAAATATTCGGTAAAGGTCCAAGATCCCAGAAAATGATGAAACACCTCGAATCTCCTGAAATACTCGGGAACTTCCTAAACCTATTCTTCCGAAGCCTCCAACGTAGGGACTAGCTATATTTTGTCCGATAGTTCGATTGGTAATTGGCGGATGAGCATATGGGGCGGACCGATCGCAAGGCTAACTCGTTCCAATCTTTTATCCAAGTCTTCCGATCGTCGGTTGAACTTCAAATATCCATTCGGCACTCCACTTTATCCAGCATCCGGGTAGATCTATCCTGATCTAAACATTTCAAAATCATCGAGTTCCGGAACGGTAGTCTGACTTGTGTCTGACCCTTCCAAGTGTTCGTCTCAACCTCTAGTGCGAGATCGTTTATTATTTGAGTAGTCTAGCTCGTAGTCAAGACTCTCCATAGTAAAGCATCATATAGGCGTATACTGTATAACTCTTGTCCGAGTTAACAGGTTATTATCATATTCGCATAAAGTACGACTGCATCCATAGGCCAATACGAAACCACTGGAGTAAGTTCCGTTCATCGGTGTTGCATTAAGTCATCATGCCCTTGGTACGAAGCAAGGTGCTAGCTCGTTAAAAGGTCCTTGGTGGATATAAGGTGGGTCTACCAACTCGTAAGAGTGGGGGCCAAGTTCCTATGAGCCGTCTTTAGTTAGACGAGCATGGATCACTCTTATGACCTTAGTGATACCAGTCAGATACATGATCCAACTTCGGTACTCCGCATGCATAGCAGTCTAGCTTGTTAGCTGACAACTCGGGCTGGTCTCAACTCTCTAGCACATATTCCTACTTTGGAATTCAGTACTTTGAACGATTCTACTGATGAACGCGAAATATTCGCATCATCTCCCCCAAACTAAAGATCTAGACCGTCCTCGGTCTTAGTCTAGTTCGTTAAGGTTCACGCAGTCGTTCTCCTGCCTTCAATGCAGTGCAACACTGATGTCCTTCTACTTCTCTCGTGTTATTTCGTACTAGTCAATGAGAACCAGTTCGCATATTTAGCATTTTTGACTCTTTGATGCCGACGTCGGCATCGATCAAAGCGGGAATCCATCAATAATGATCAATTAAAGTTCGTTCCACTTCGCCTAAGTCCAGTTTTACAATCTGGACACGCCACAGTGCGTACTTTCTTTTATTTCTCTCTTCTTTGTAGTCGCTCGGTATGTTTTTCTTTCCTGATCAAAGAAGTCCGATTGCTGACTCATATTAAATCTGCCGTAGGCAGCCTGTCTTGGAATAAAAGGACGCCGGTTGAAAATTTTCAACCAGTTCGCTCTTTCTTTCCTTTCTTTCATCATGCCTTCGAAGTCGTCAACACCACGGTTGCGACTACCGTCGACTGCAGATATGAGCGACGAACTAGTCGCTAGCTGCCAAGTCTTTCTTTCTAAAGGTGTTCGACCACCTTCTGCTTTCCTCGACCCCGACTACTCCAAAGCCGGAATCGCTGACTATCTTTTTCCGACATTAAAAACGACTTCGCCGTCTCCAAAGTCTTCAGTAAACAATTTTCCTACGACAACGTATCCACAAGCTCTCGTCAAGTGGTACGAGCCCGCCATCGCGTCTAACGATTTTTCGTACGCAGAGGCCTCTGATCTTTTCATCGCCGTGAAACGCGTTCAAGCCGCATTTTCTGACGCCTACTACCAACGTCGGACTAACGATGAGGACAAACAGCTGGTATTGTTGGAGGCTGGACTCGAGGACGCTCGTCCAGCTCTGGTAAATCCATTTTTATTTTCATCTTTCGTTTATTTTTGACTAAAATGTCCTTCTTACAGACATATTTGTCCGATTTCTGGGGTAATGTTCGGAATTGCCCGCTTTTTGCGATGATCACTTGTGGCTTCGTCCACCAAATGATCGTCAACATATCTAGCATCTTGACCACTGAGGAGAAGGTCAACCTCTTAAAAGGTTGGGGAATTCCCGAGACTGAGCTCGACCACCTCCAGGTGAATTCTTTCTTTTCTTCTTTTCGATTTTCTCTTAGTCTAACTATCTTTCGATAGGACTATTACAGTCTCAGCAAGCAAAAATTCGAGGTTTTTCCGCCTATCCCTCTGAATCCTTTCGATCTCGAAGGGGCTTGTCTCGTTTCGCTACTCGACAACCCTTCGTCCTGGTTCGTCTTTCCCGGCCAAGACCGTCTGGACTACGCTCCAGAATCTACCAAACCCGACGAGCGGAATGAGGAGGTGGAGGGCCCGGATGACGACGAGGTTGAAGTAGAGAAGGAGGCGAAGAGCGCCAGTCCAGAAGTTGGACATCGCGTTCTGCGAGTAAGTCTAGCTTCCTCTTTCATATATTCTAGTCATTCCCTGACCACTGTTCGTTTTACAGTCTGTAGGCAAGCCGGCTGTTCGATACAGCACTTCGGGTCACGCCAAACGCCCCGCTTCCCCTTCTAGTGAGGATAGCGACAGCTCAACTGAGGTTCAAAAGAAACCGGGTAAGTTTCCTTTCAATTGTTATCATCCTATGCAGGCTAACTTCGTTTTCTTCTTTTTAGCCAAACGCCAGAAACCTTTTGTTTCTTTGGATGACGACGTGCCGTTGTCCAAACTTGTAAAGTCGACTTCGAAGGCAACCGTCGACGCTCCGAAGGTAAGTTCCTTCATCGTTTATCTTTCTTTTGTTAGACTAACAGTTCTTTTCTTCCTAGGCTAATTCTGCGGCGACCAGGACCGTCATTCGTCCTTTGCAGAGGGCCGATCGTATTCGACCCGTTCCTCCAAGGAACAAAACGTCGGTGGCTGCATCCGCGCCTTCTACATCCAAGTCCTCTTCCAAGGGGAAAGGTAAAGGTAAGGCTAGCAAGGCCACTTCGGGCTCTGGTGCCAAACAAGAGTACCACCCCAAGTCTAAGTTCATCAAGGACGTGGAGGGGGTCTCCGTTGTCGGCGACTTCCTCGCATCCGACTCCTTTGTTCCGGAGGAGACGGATCTTCTGGGTTCTCGGACCCAATATACGGTGAGTCTAGCTTCGTAAAAACGAATTCGAATCGCTAACAATGTTTCGTTCTTTTTAGACTGGCCCCGACATGCTCCTGCGTATGCCGCACTTCCAAATCGATAAGTCTTTAATGGCTTTAGGAGGCATTGTCGGCCGCAATGGCTTCAATATGTCCGTTGGGGACATCCAGAGGCTAGCGTTCCCTCTTCCAAAGGTACGTCTGACTCTTTCTACTTATTATTTTCTTCTTCTTATCGTTTTTCTTGTTAGCCCGCGCGTATGGAGAACGGCGACCAACTCGGGTTCTGTCTGGAGTGCGTTCGAGCTGGGAAGGACGACTGCGACTACCAGCGTCCTCAATCCCGGTGCCGGAACTGTCAGACCCTCAAGCTTCAATGTTCCAAAACGTTGGACCTTGAAAAAGGTTTGGACGTCATGAATGTAACTCTGGCTCACTTCCGGAACGCTCCCGAAAGTAAGTCTCTTTCTTTGTATCATCTTTTTATTACTGATCATTCTTTCTAGATGCCCAGGCTCGTTTCCGAGTCGCCAAGGATCTTCGTCAAGCACTCGATTTAGCAGTGGAGGGGTACACTGCCCAGAGAAAGCTCATCGGCTTCCTTTCCGGCCAGTTCCTTGACGCGTTTAATGAGTTCAAGGCTACGATGGACGATCCTTTGATCGTCCTGAAGAGTCTAGCTTATAGTCCGGAGGACCCGGTGGCTCGTTTCTCATACGACCAGTTCGCGCTGCTGGCCACTATCTTCAAGTGGAACAGCAAGTTAAACTTCTCCGAGGTCGACACCGGCGACAAGACCTTGCTCGAATGGCTCGAGCACGTCAAATCCAAGGCTTCGGAGCCTCTCCCGGTCGCGTCTACCTCTGGCGGACCCTCCAATACCATTGCCGACTTGTTCCCTTCCGACGAACGTACTGGGGACGTCGAAATGGAGGAGCAGGACGACGACGGTGAGGGGGAGGACGAGCTGGCTGAGGGCCTAGCTACCTCCGTTCCTATCGTTGGATCGGAGGCCAGTCTAGCTGGCAGTCCTTTGTCGTAGGTTTATAACATTTTTAGCTCTTGCGCGTGTCGGGGTGTATCCATTGTTGGATACGCCCGTATTTTGTTTTTATTTTTGTTTTTTTTTTTTTTCTGCTCTCTGCTCTCGGACTCTACATCTGCTGGTCTACTAATACGTACTAGACTCTTTTGTAGAGTAAAATAATTCTTGCTTGCAACTGGTAACTCGTATTCGAGTTGCCAAAATATAATCTCTTTCTTGGATCATACTGTGCGAGTTTAAGATAGACCGACATTTCCGTAAGAAACACCCTGAGTATAACGATCCGATACTCGGTCTATCCTAGATCTGAGTGATCTGAGTTAATCTCTCAAATGTAGATCTCAAATCGTAGCAGGTACGGTATTTCTAGAGTCAAAGCTGAGGATTTATCCCTCGCTTATCATTTTTCAACATGTGAAACTCCAATTTTATGGAATTTTTGCACAATTTTCGTTCTCTCTCCCCCAAACTAAAGGTTTCAACTGTCCTCAGTTGGGATTCCCAAATTTAGAAGGTAGACCGGCTGGACTATAAAAGGTCCAACAAATTCTTCTAGACGGTCTATCTTCTTTTTCGACTTATTTCTTCATCGTACTATGGCTCCAAAATCCGTTCCGATTGAACGTCTCCTTGAGAACCCTCCAAGGGAACTCGAAGGCATTGTCAGCAGCTACCACAAGATGGCAGAGTATGTGCAGGCGGCGAAGGCAGTCTATCATGACTCTCGTAAACCTCCTCCTGTATCTGCTCAGCATCGTCTCTGGCCTTTCATCAAGAGGGTATATGACGAGCTAGTGAGTGATCTTTCATAGTCTATTATTTCTTTCATGTTGAGTCTTTCTGCAGACCAACCATGTTTTCATCTCCGAACATGCACGCGTCCGCAACTGTGTTGTCATTCGCAAACATATCGTCAAGGAGCTTATCGATGCGACAGCATATGTCCCATTCCATTCTCCAGGCATCAACAAAGTCAGACTCCACGGGTTCAACACCCAATTGGAGAACGCTGTCGTGCGTTTATTTCTTGTTCGATATATTATCGGTCTAACATTCTGCATAGCGCGAAATACATCCTGACAAGCCACCTCGTAAAATGGAGGACGACATTGATCCTTCCGTTCTTCGTTACATCAAGACCGGTGAAGGGATCGTAAGTCTTGTCGATTTATTTCTTATAGTAATCCTTATTTCAAGTTAGCCCACCGGCACTCCATTAAAAAGAGAAACTGGAAAGGCGACCAATTCTGGTCCTTCTCAAAGCAAAAAGCGCAAGGTGGACAAGGTATGCTCCTGTCCAACTGCTCTTTTATAGTTATTTATTTATTACTCTTCTTGCAGGTCGATCATCAGAGTGGTGATCAAAGCCAGACTTTGCTAGACCAAGATACCGACATGTCCGACGCTCCGGTCTTAATGGCCAGAGGTCATAAAAGCGATGTAATCCCTGCCGATCTTCGTTCTGAGTCCGATCGTGAGTATAATATCATCTATATCTTTTTCTTCTTTCTATCTTTTTCATGGGCGACGAGTCTAACTTCTCCTACATCAAGAAAAATGTACCATGCCATGGGGCCCCTAAAAGAAACATTGGAAGATCTGGGAAACTCTGATGCTCTGGGTGCCTCAGTGTCTTCAGGTTACCAGAAGACACCCCCCAAAACACCAAGAGTGCAGAGAAACTAAATTCAATCCAGGGTTATTCATAATATTTCGGAAAAAATAGGGGAAATTCCACAAGTGTTACAGATTAGTTTTAGAATAATGTAGAAGATTACAAAAGATATCCAACCTGCTTCAAAAGTCACGGTCTCAATCTTAGGCTAATGAATTCTGCATTCAGAAATCTTCAAACACAACTAAACTATATTTTGACTGAACTGAAAATATTTTAGAAAGTCCAGAATAGTTTAGACTGGTTGTGATTTCATAAAAAGCATACCAAGTGAAAGATAGGGTAGTATGAAACTCTATTAAAGCAACACTGAATAATTTAGACTATTCATGGTTCAATGTAGATCAACCTGGATGAGAATGTAGGACAGTATTGGTTGTTATCAGGATGGTAATTAATATCCTGGTACGAACTCAGAATCTACTGAATATCTTGAAATAGCTACAGTGCTCTTGAACACATTTGAACACATCAGTCAAATTTGCTGAATAAACTCAGGCTGCTTTTAAGTTACAAGGGAGTTGCCTGAATCATTTCATGGATTCTCACTTAATCCAGAAACATTCCAAATTACCATGGAGCATCCAAAAGCGCCCTAAAGCAACCCAAAGCATCTTGAAGACCACCAAAGCACTATAAAGCAACACAAAGCAATATAGCACATTACAAAGCTCTAGCAAAGCAGGAAACACTGCTCTTCAATCGCCTCACCTGGAATTCATTTCACATTCTGAAGCCTGAAATTAACACGGTTTATTATATGTAGTTCTATATATATTGATACCCCAGCTCCAATTAGAAACGCTCCAGTGGTGGACCATCTATCGGTAAAACTCATCATCCCGTGGGACCTCCATCTTGTCTTCCCTGATTCTTTGCCTCAGCATCAAGGTTTCTACCATCTTCCTCATCACCGTCTGGGCTACCATTGCCACCACAATCATCATCTTGGCCAAGATCATTTTCGTGGCCGTAATCTGTACCTTTACCTTTCTTCATCCCTGCCACTTCAGCGTCTGCCTTCTGTCTCACCTCCTCTAGCTCCTTCTTCTCCCTTTTCTTCTTTTTTGCAGCGAGAGCCGCGGTTTGTAAGAGGTCATAATCAAAGGTTTGAGGCTCGACCTTGTGGGGTCCAGCAGATCTAGAAAACAGCATTGGAGCAAAACAAAAAGGAAAAATCTTGGGGACCTACACCATTTGTTCGTACAAATCCAGTTCCAGCTCATCCAGATAGTCAGGGCTCTTTCGCTTGAGTCTTTCCAAACTTGTTACAATGGCTCGATAACTTCTAGGGTTTAGAAAAATGAGATATAGCGATCAAATAAAAACTTACTTATCACGAATATTGGTCACAGTGAGATTTGCCCTTTTTCTGAAGCCGGAGGAATACTCTCCCAAAGCATGTTGTATCTGCGGCGTTGGAGAAATCAGCATAGAAAAAAAATCCTTGTTCCATTGCTTACCAAGGCTGTAACAAATGCTATCAGGTGCATGGGAATACGCTTGATTTCCACCAAGTACTCCTTTAAAATCTGATCCTGTGAAGAGTCGTTTTCAATGAAGTATCCTCGCAAGATAATTCCCAGCAAAGGATGCTGAAAGGGAGCAAGTTTGTCATAAGTCCGATTCTTGTGCCTAGCATCAGCACCTATTAACAAATGATGGACAGTGAATACCTTCACGTCTAGATCACCATGGTGATAGGGGTTTGTCTTTTCGTCTATAAGCCAGTTAACTTCTGCAATCTGTAAAAATAACAAAATTAAATACGGTATAGAACAAGAACACAATACTCAACAATCTCAGAGCTCTTTCTCTTCGGCCACCCAGGAATGTTGAAGTATTGAGTTGTCTGTGGTTGTATATAGGCAAAGAATTGTCCACGAACAGCGGAAGGGCCAAAGTTCATCTACCAAGAAAGTCAAAGTACAGTTGTAGACGACCAGTAGAGCAAGATCACTCACAAATTGGACAAATGCTTTTTTTACCGTTGCATTAGTCGCTACAGTCTTGAGACAGGGGTACATTTCATGACCACCACCAGCATCCAGGAGCTTGTTGTATTCACGAGAAAACATCTTCCAAGCAAACATCTTGTCGGTAGGATACATCTCAATGATGCATGTAGCCATTCTTGCACAGCGTTTGGCAAAGATGGCAAGCTCTGGGGATTCAAAGTCTTCCATGACAGGTTTCCCCTTTTTGGTCGTGGATTCAATACTGTTTTTCTTCTTCTTGGCATCTTCAGTAACGTCCTCAACATTCATCTATGAAGACCATCAGATTGAGGTAGGTACCAGGCTGTTGAGGACCTACGTGATCGACTCCCCCGTTTTCATCATCTTCTTCGTCATTTTCCTCCCCATCACCGCCATCATCGCTAAAATCCTCTACCTTCTCTTCCCCCTCAATGTCCAGTCGCCTTAGCTTCTGGGCATGGCTTTCATTGGAGTGGTCCAATTCCTCAATATCACTGTCGCCTTCGTTGGGGGTCTTTTTCTTACCTTCCCCAAGTGGGTTCCTGTTGCTGCTGCCCAGACCAGATACCGCCGCTGGGTTTAGTGAGGTGAGCACAATTGAGTTAGGTCCACCTTTTGCTCTAATAAAGTCACGTTCCATGGAGTTTGCGTCGAATCTATTTGCTATAGAAATCAAAAATATTAACAACAACAACGCAGAAGCATAGTGTAACGAAGGAACCTTCAAGTTCTAAGAGTTGCGGATATGAGCATCGAGCCATATACATAGATTAAGACACACCATCAAGAGTCTTGAAAAAACCCTTGGTTTCACCCCCAACGGTGGAAGAAGGTTTGGTCATTGAGGAAGACTTCAATGGTTTAGTAATTTTGGCAGGTTTATGTTCCGACTGGGGCGGCTCAGAACGAGTCTTAGGTCCAGGTTTTAGTGTGGTCTTGGTTTTGTCCGTGACCTTGGTGTTGCTCTTTGCGGGCACCGTTTCGTCTTCTTGTCCGGAATTTCTGGTTCTTGACCGGGTATTCCGACCCTCTCCAGGCAACATAGAATTAAGAGCGTTGTTAGCATCTAGTCGCAACCGCTTAGATACACCAGAAGAGCCGCTGGACAAATCTGGCTCTGTTTCAGCATTTTTCCTCCGGCCCATGATAGAGGAAAAGATTGCTGGTACACATGTTAACCTATGAGGTCAGTGCGGCTGATGAAAACTCACATGGTTTGTCTTTCGGAAGGATGGTGGGGGTTAGAGCAAGAGGACACGGAGAAGGTTGGATTTGGCCCTGAGTATGGTTCATATTGCACGTGCATGTAGAAATTGAATGTTCCGTCCATCCGAATAGCAGAGGGCATATCTTGAAATGAGTTTCTAAAACGCCACTTCCACTTCCCAGACGTCCCATGTAGTACACCCACCAAAATGGTAGCCCACCTCATGCAAAATATTGAACGGACTACCTCTCCCGTTCTGATACAACCCAGTCCAGGATACCAGGTTCAGTTCTGGAAACCGTCTCGATGAGCATCGGGAAGGACAATGCAACAAATCTCCCTAGACTTAGAAGACCCTACCAACGAAGTGTGGAGGATAGAGCAGGAGTTGATCCTTAAAATGGCTAGGGTATGGTGAGGGAAAGATGGCTGGGATCGTACTTGGAAATAAAATGGCTGGGTGCATTTTGAATCTGGGACAAGGGCCCAAGAGATTTATGACGAAGATCTAGGAAGCTATATTCCATCGCTATCTCTAGCATATAGCTACTCTTGACTCTATACAAAGAATCTTCCGCCTGGTCAATATTCTGTCGAAATTCCCCTGCCGACAAATACTAGAGACATAGAGGAACAAAGAGATCAGAATCCGATGTTGTGACAAGGTGATATCATTCACCTGGGATATATTACTCACTGGATGACTTGCGGGTGACCTACGCAAACTTTTGGTGGAGGAGGGGTCACAAACACGCAGGCTACTGGCCCACGTCTACATTCACAGTAGAACAACATACCTTCCATGCATAATGTGGTTTTCATAAGGTTTCTCCCATGTGACGTTATGTATTCAGAATAACGCTTTGTGAAATACCAAAGCAGAAGCTAAGGGCTGTCGAAATCAAGATTTACACACCGAATATCAGATACTTGGCACGCCAGGCAAAAGTCGGTCCATTTTCATGTGGATGAAGAAATCAAACACAGTCTGAGCTTTCGAAGATAGTATGGGATTCGTGTGGAGTGAGAGTGTGTAATACAGTATACCAGTCATAGCCATAGAAAAACAGAAAGTGGAGACTGAAACGATGTGAGAAAGTACCACCAAAAAAAAGAAGAAAATGCGCACATAGATCCGAGTCCTAGCACTTGGGCAACACATACATATCCTCTTTGCGACATTCGAACTTGAGCCTCTTGACATTGAGCTGACCACCATACTCTTGAAACAGCTTCCCACACTCTGCAAGGCGAGCCTCGTCATTCTCCGTCGGGCGCCAGAGGCTGCCATACATTCCTTCCGGATTCATTTGGTCATCATCCACGAAAGGTACAAAACGTGTAAAGAAAAAGTAGCGAATGGGATCCTCTACAGAATCATCATAGAGGCCTGAAACATGCGATCAGAGGTGGACCCAGCTCGTAGAATAAACAGATCCGCACAGATGACTTCGGGTACCTTGTCTACTCTATCCTTGGGTAGTTTTTGCCGCCAAGTATCATACGCAATGACATAGTCCATGAAGTGGTGGCGGCCTTGTTTGATACGAGGGATGTGGCATACAGAACGAACAAGGCGGCGAAAGCGGGAAGGGGACAAAGAGTAGCCGCTTAAGATGAAGGGCATCTCGTCGTCGTCGGGCATCTCGTCGTCGTTGTAGTACATGACCAAGAAATATAAATTCCCGTGACCTGTCTCACAGCCTTAAGTTACGGAGGTCCAGAATTTCCTAGTCCGGTCACTTTCGTTAGATAACTGCAGATCAGATTAGAGGTACATCAGCAAAACCCCAAAGTTGTGGCCAGGCCTGACAAGGTGACCCATGCCTGGGCATAGACCAATGTATGTGCGCCCATGCATGTAACACCTCAATTATAACAGGAGTGGGGAGGGAGGGGCTAGATGTATGAAATCAACACACTGGGAGTCATTCACAGAATACTCAATAAGATGGCCATTCACAGACTCAACAGACAACAATGTTGTTCACAGAAATAAGCGAATAAAATGGTATCCACAGATGTACCATATTATATGTATATTCACAGATTAGACATATTGGAAGTTTATTCACAGAATCCGCATAATGTAAGTATATTTCCAGAATCAACATAGTGATATCTCATCGAAAGGGAAAGCATCATGATGCTTTCTTTTTAGAACAATAACAATGCCGACTTGTTCCCAAAACGCACATACAGGTGTATCCTTCAAACCCAATACACCTAGTTTTGACATTCAAGCCAATGTCAATATCGATACAATCACTTGAATAAAATATCAATTATATTCAGGTTTATCGAATAAATAATACACGGTTACTGCTACAGTCCAAACAGAACAGTACAACGGAGCAACAGCAAGCAGGCAGGTAGGCAACAAAGAGGAGGGACAATGAGCAGACAATATCAAGTAGGCTAAAACGTGCTGTATTAGTACTTATATACACTTGATTTAATGAAAAACACTTACGTTGCAATTGGAGAAAGTTCACTGCAGAAGCGAGTTAATTTCGACTGGAGCAAACATAAATAAATCATGCCTGAGGATGTTGTCTAGGATTTTGAGAGGAGATAAACTGTATGGGAAGCGTAAGATGAGTGATAAATATGTCGGAACGAACAGTACTCACAGCTGAAGCCATTTGACTTGACGCCTATGAGAAAAAATATTTAGTTCACAGAAGATCCGAACATGGGGAAAAACAACAAACGTTGTTGAAATTTTCGCAAAACTTGCGAGCGTTTGAAGCTCCGAGAAATAGATGAACCAAGGTCTGGAAATAGTTTATGAACATGAGAAGTTAAATATGAAAATATGAAAATAAAAACCTGAACGATTAGCCAGCCTTGGACTAGGCCATCAAAGATAGAGTTTACGTCCTTGGAAACGGCGATCCCCAGGTTTGGATAAAAAAAGGATGGAGGCTGAGATGCCTGGATTTGGCCATTCTCCAACTCGTCCGTCTTCGAAGTATTTAGCGCAAAACCTATTTAAGCAATCAACAAAAGGAAGACGAAAGAAATGAATGGACAGTACTCAGCCGGGTCAGGTGGGAAATACTTCAGCTTGGTAGCTGGCACAAGAAGACGGGCAATTTGGAGGTGGTGAAAGCCGCGGGTGTTCGCTTTCTTCATGTCAGAATACGCGGTATCAAGGTCTCGTCAAGGGTATCCTCAGCATATCGGACAATCAAATACTTTAGATCCTGCACGTCCTGGGATATAGCATCGGACACTTGGCTATTCATCCAAGTTCCATGGTCAATAGAGTGCATATATGCGGGGGAAAAAAGCCCACCTTGCTAATAAGACGTTACAAGACATCCATTTACATAGCTTTCACCAAAAGTTCCTCGAGTCGATTGCTTCCAATACAATCTTTCATGAAATCGTAGGAATCCAGAAGGTTATTGCTAGCTAGTAATAAGAAACAAAAAGAAGAAGAAAATAACATTTCATCGCGGTCTTCTGAAAGTTTGCAGAGTGCATTAGACTCACTACGAGACGTGTCCTCCAGTCCAGCTTGAAAGATTTGAAGGAATGCAGGTTGAGGCTGACAACAACATGGCACTATTTGCACCAACCTGATGAGGCATTTGAATCTAAAAATGATCAGCGTCGTGTTTACGCATTGAAAAGAAAACCTGCCTGCTCATCCTGCTTCTCTTCTTTGTATTACTCTTCTCCTCCTCCAAGTTGGAGGAACTGGAGGTGTCGGTGTCGGACTCGCCATTTGAATCTGTTTCCGTTTCGGAACCTGAATCCTCCTTGTTCTTGCGTGGATCAATCTTCACTGGCTTTTGCCTCTTTGAGCTAGATTCTTCGCCATTGTTCAAGCGTCATTTGGATTTGGATTTGTGTTTGAACGCTTGATATTTGGCTAGTTAACTCTCTTTTGTTGACAGGAACTCAGGGACGTACTTTTTTTCGATCTTTTCTTACATGGGAATCGGAAGCAAGGAGAGAAAATATTTGTTCTCACGCCTAAGCCCGGCACTTGTTTCCGACGAACTGTCAAGTGAGTAATCAGCCCCGTGGTCGTGAGAAGTGGTTTACTGTCAAACAGTCAATGACTTTTGACGTGCCGCCAATGTTACACAGTCAATGACGATGACATTTGACAGCACCCTGGGAATACTCGGCAGCACTTGGCACTGTGAACCGCTGCGGTCGCCGGATTGTCCGGAAATCGCTTCTCCGGGACTCGGCTAATTTTAATAACCGAAAGTCACTCGTAATGACCGAAGGAGTCAAAGTCAAAATTCATGACTTTGATTTTGACACGTCGTCAATGACTGTACTATGCGCACATCTGTGGTTGATCTATCATATATGTGTATTCTGTGAATGCACTAAATTCTGGATATCCTGGGCAAATTGACGCTATATGTTTTATATGATACATGTACTTACAGACTGTTGTGTTATTGACATGTTTATATATAATGTATGTTTTTTGCCATACTGGTTGGTCCTGGGTCATTCAACTCATAGTACTAAAATTTTACCATACTGATTGACCCGAATTCAGGTTCCTCCAGTAGGGACCTTTTATGGGCATCAAGCACCATACGGCAGTGCCTGTGAAGGAAACACAGGACTTTTGGGTTTTGCTGATGTAGGACTTGTACCACGAAACACATGCCCAAAGCTCAGAAACAAAAAGGCTCTCATCTATTCAGAGATCCATATTTGACTATTCCACCAAAGCTTCAACGAAGACTCAACCTAATTGTTAGCCCCCAGTCCCCAAATAGCCAGTTTTCTCTCTATGGACCGCTCACTTCATATCTGGTTGCAAAATTTGGAATTGACGAATACCTGGTGAAGCCGCAAGGTTGTCTAAGAACCCGCGCACCAGCTGGTAAGACCCAATTGCATCCCCCTAGCTTGAAGCCACTGATTGTATTCATTCATTACGGTAGCTTTCCGCTCTCGCAAAGATGGTAGATCTCCTTCTGTTGTCTCCAAAGATTCTTATGGTACATCGGGACATCGTGTCTTATTAATCTTGTAGGGGATACTCACATCCTATTTAGGAATCTCTATCACCAAACGTGTACGCTATCCTGACTTCATTGTCACTCAATACGGCAGTGAAGGGAAGGACATTGTTCGGGTGATTTTGGAAATCCATTCCAAGGGGGGGAACCTGAAGCGCCGAAGGGAAAAAACGGAGCGGCAGCTTTTGGGGTACATGAGACTAGCCAAGGGACGATGGGAAGACTACATTTTGGGTGTAGGCTGGGTTGACGGCCATGTCGTCCTGGTGGAAAACAGGCCTAAACCCTCCAATACAGATTCGGTACACGGTATGGATGCTGAGAAGGGTAAGCCGGTGGATGAGGACGGGATTATGGAAGAATATGAAGATGTGGATGACTCGGATGACTCGGATGAGGATAATGAGGTGGACAAGCATGGCCTAGATGATCGAGGTGGTGAGGGTAGCCCTCAAGGAGGCATTGGTCCCGGAGAAGGGAAAGAAAACGCTGGAGAGTGTTCTACCAGTGAGTATCATGACGGGGAGGGGCTTGATTATCGAAAGACTGTATTCAAACTGCGGGACCCCAAAAATCGATGGGTTCCTGTTCAGGACGGGCAATTTGTGGAGGCTTTAACCCATGTTAAAGCACTGGGGCAGGAATATCTGGATCGTCAGATGGACTGTCAAGAGGAGGAGGATGATCTGGAGGATGAGGGCTTTTTGGAGTATGAGAATTGTGGATAGAAGAGCGTCTCCCGTTTCTGCTTCTACCCACATGGGCAAGATCTTGTATCTAGTACACCAAATGTATGAATCTTATGTTGTTGGTCATTTTTGAACGGAGAAGAAAGAAAGATAAATTGGACAAGTGAAAATACAAAGTTTACCCAGATAGTACGTACAGAAACCAGTAAGGCACCATCGGCGTGGTTTACTTCAGTCGTGAGATACACCACCCAGACCAGTTTTACACTCCAGCCCTAGGTTGTCGAAATATGACTGGTGGGTAAAATGGGCTATAGCTATGCGTTGTGGCCCCTCCCAGATCTCTACTTCGTGATTGAGGAGAGCACCTCGAAGCCAGACCAGTACACCTGGGGTGTACCCAACTCTGAGATTGAGCTGTTTAAAATACAGCGTCCCAGATGTTATCCTCCCCAATACGACCAGAGCGGCCCATGCCACCAAAGGATCTCGCATATCTTTGTGATCGGGAGTGAGGCGATTGTACAGAATCGCCCTTCCTTCCATTAGCAAAGGATCCCGTCCATTGAGCATATCGATATAAGCATACTGTTCAGCAGCCTTATCCCGGGCCTCCTGAAGGCATGAATGTTGTGTCGGATCAATGTGTTCCAGGAAGCTGTTAATGATCTCAGAGAAAATCTGCAATTCCTTCAGCAGTTGTATAGACTGCGCGAAGGATTTACCAGATTGTATGAAGTCCTGGGAAACGACTAGATCAAGATCCTGGGGAATCATTAATATATATCTCCAAGATAGGATGAAAACATACTGATCGTCCAATTCCATGCCAACTTCGGACCAGGTGCGTAGCTCCAGATATCTCACCCTCTCTTTGACAATATGAGTTGGGATTGGCTTTGTGATATCTGTCTCGTTTGATGTGAACATTCAGGGCATGCCCATACTTAATCAGGAGTTCGCTCATCGTTTCCTGCCAAGGTATTCACTTTTATGTCCTGCTAGGAAAAGAAAAATCGACACACCTTCTGTGATGCACCTTTGGGAAAGTAGTAGACTAAATCGTAGCCATCCCCGCTCATAACACGACGAGGGTATTCATCATCCAGCCACTCAGTAAGCTGTGAAGGAGGGGAGAACATCTTGGAAAACTTGCCACGAGCTAGGGAGTCTTGATGGGATGCTTTTAGAAATTCAAAATTCGGGACAATCACTGAAGATGCTAATGAGCAGTATCTCAGGATGAATGCAAGCAGACAACTTACATGTATTAGCTCTTTTGCGCGCAAGCGCTACCTGAACGGTGATTCCATTATCCAGTTTTCGCATTTTGCGAGTTTGGTTACTAGGTCTGCCGTACTTGAGTATAGGTAGAAATTGCCAACAAAAACTTAGAAGACTCACCCTCCCCGTCTTTTCCTCTTGGACCCCTTGGGCCGACTGTTTCCTTCTGGTTCTTGTTGGGCAGGTTTTTGTGCATGAGGTGTAGGTCGTTCTTTGGTACTAGGTCTGCCATGGTTGCGTTAAGGGAGAAACTTCAGATGAAGAGCTAAAATACTCACTCTCCCCTTTTTTTCCTCGTTCCCCTCTTAGGCCCACTGTTTTTCTCGCTTTTCAGTTGGGCAGACCTGTGTGCTTGAGGTATGATTTGCTCTTTACATGTATCTTCTTTAGCTGATGGAGAAGAGTTGTTGAATTCATTTTCATCCTCCGTCAATGGCTCATCAGGACCTCCGAAGATGGCAAGATGAAGAAGGGAGTAGGTGACTGCGCTGGAGTCAAAAATCTAAAGAGAACATCAGCACACAAAAAGGAGAAGAAAAAAAAGAAAAAAAGCTAGAAACAACGGACACTTGTCGACGTAGTGCAGCCGACAAGCAAGAAAAAAAATTTAGAGAGCTCGTCGATGTAATGCAACCGACAAGTATGGGATAGACAGGGCCAGAGAACAAAACAGGTAAAATGAACTGGAAGGCATACCTCTTCATGTTCTTGTCCCATAGACTTGTAAAAGTGTAAACAGAGTGCGTGGAAGACGGGGAAGACAAGGGGAAGGGGAAAATCATATGAAATCATATGATGACTCATTGTTTAGGGTGGCTCTATGCCGCCTGCCCCGTTAAGATATTTGGCTTGTCACCCTCTTCCCTCAAACTAGGATCCAAACTCCGTTTCATCTTCCTCTGAATACAGCCTGCTACCAATGTAGAACAAAAGTTAGGACCTAGCTTTGGTGAGTAATCACCATTATGAAAAATGTGCTGTGTGTCTCGTCCTCACAATGTGAGGTAACAGGCCATGAACTAGAAAATGTATAGCGTTGTCTACATGCTCAAACGCTCGCGTACATTGCACATTCGATATATACCGTGCATCTGTAAAATATTGAATGGATGTAGTGTAATAGTTAAGTATACATGCCCTTCAGATGGTGGATAACGTCTCTCTCTCTCTATCCCCAAAGCCCAAATCGTTCATATCGCATCAACGGACTATCTGGAAGTATTGAAATGAGTAAAGTCAGGGGAATTAGATATATAGATATATCGAAACATACCAGGTTCAACCTTTCATCCTAATCGTTCTGAACTTTAAATTACCCCCCCCCCCCCTTCACTCTACTCAGTCCCTCCTTTTCAGTGGATGTAATTGCCCCTCGTTAGGTGTAACGCAGGCTGTCTGGTCCCAGGTACACAATGCAATGGAGAAAATATGGTCAAATCCACTGTGGTGGGTTGAGGATGCCATATATTCTACGAATTGATCCCGATAACCTCAAGGCAGTGGAAGGGGGAGCGGAAGTAGCGCCCAGAGAGTGGATGAAGAATGAATGGGTGGTGGATGGAATAGGGAGGGTCTTAACCCGGAACAGTATATGTGAGAGGAGAGTGATGAGACCGCGAATTCAACTGCAGTCTACAGCTTCGCATGAACCAGAACATTCTATCATCTAAAGCAGCACTGTAAGCTCGATATCCAAAATAGAATGAAGACAGACATACGTTGACTGTATTACTCATACCTGACATACTCCTCCTAACCGGCTTTCCACACCTCTTCATACTTCACCCAATTCCACGGGACCATTCCCACTCTTGTTTCTTCCCATACAACAGTGCTTGACGTTGTTGAATCACTGTCCTGTCATTTCCCTGGCCCCAGTTTGATCCAGGTTTCAGAGAGGGAGGGACATGAATGGACGACTGAGGAGGGCTGTAAGGTATAGAACACGGGGTCAGCCAGAGAGTGATGACTCTGAGCGGGTGTTGCACCAAACGGCTAACATTCCACCAGCCAGCTTCTCTAACTGTCCCTCATCCGATTGACCTATGAGGAAAAGTGTGGGAGTCAGCCCATACACCTCAGCATGACATCGTTGGCAATCTGAGGGGGAGCGCAAGGTATACGCCAGTTGGTGTAGTTGGATCCAGAAGAGAGACCGTAGTCCATAGGAGGGTGGAGAGCGGGAGGGATCTCTTTAGTTCGCAAGTAGTCAAATGGGGGTAGAAGGCTCGAGAAAGGAAACCACATCGTTTGCCCAAGTTAGGCGAAGGCTCCTCTTGAATGACGGAACAAAACTGCTGCGCAAAAACAACATATGGACCAAGGGTATCGAGTGTCCATACCCAGACTTGGACATATTCCATTGTCTAAAGCATAACTATGAGAATTATACCCAATACAGAGAGGACAGACGTACATTTCATGATTGAGTGGTAACCTGCACCTTGTCCCTTCCATCCTTCTACCCTTCTTCATATGTCTTCCGACCCTCTTCCTGTAAATCCTGTGGAGCGCCATCATGACTCAAATAGCGAGCCACCCTCCGTTCCGTTCTGACAAGCGACATGGGTCTACGACGTTCGTGCATCTGTTCAAGGTGATGATGAAGAAGTGAAGCTTTGGGGAAAACCCCGTATTCGAAAGCCGGAGAAATTTGAATGGTTACATTTGAACGATGGAACAGGAACGAAGTTAGGGGGAGGAGGGAGGGAAGGTATGGCGTTCAGAATCGAAGGGTGAAATAAAGAAAGACCTTGAAAGGTCCTCTCGACACCTCGAGGTCCATTTCTGAGACATCCACCCCGGAGCCGAATAGTGCCGCAGATCCGTGTAAAGAACGCTTGAACATGTGTGGACACTTTATAGACGTCGTGTAGTCGTAATCGAGTTGAAGTGTCATGGGAGACGTTGAAAGAGAAGGATATCAGAAGCAGTGGCATGAAGTGCTGCCCGATATCTTTTCGGGGATCAGAGGAGCTCATCCTCGGTCTGGATATGAACTTGACGTACAGTGATACTGCCAAAAAAGAAGGGCCATATAAGGCGATACAGCGTGACGATAAACTCTGCAGGGATGCATAAGTTAGTATAGGAACAACTGAAAGCAGATATATGCATACGAATATGTGAGATAGGTCCAACAGCCTTGTCGGGAACACTTAAAAACAGAAATGATCAAGTCGGAGATGAACGGGTAGAAAATGAAACATGTGACTTCCAAAGTCTAGCTTTGACACTACACAGTCTCTGCCATAAGAATTTGGGCGCTTATTTTGACAGCTGAGCAAAATTTCGTCGAAATCTAGCCAGAGCACCTACATAATAAACGAAGCACACTATCGCCAAATTTATATATATAAAGTTGTTTGGAATGTAGTTTTAAGGAGCTTGTATAAAGAAAAAGTTTGAATTTAGAAGCGTACGTATCAATTTCTACTTGGCTACCCGAGCGATACCTCAATTTCTTGACAACGAAAATTTTTTTTTCAAGATTTTCTTTAGTAACCCGACTTATTGGTGCTTTTACACCTGGAAATATTCGGTTCGGCTCGCCGCTTAGAAATACGTACGCTCTATTCTGACCCAACTCTTTGTGAATATTTTTGAAACGTGCTCATCTCACCTTGCTGCTGCGTGTTTGGTCTTGTCGCAATTCTACTTCTTGTTCTCCATGGGAAGATCTAGAGCTCGACCAAGTTTTCAGTGTCCCAATCCTGACGCATTTGAAGGCTATACCGCATAACATCAAAATGTATCTTCAGGAGGAAGGTTAAGGATCTTCCTCTACTTGACTAGCATGAAGACATGCATTGGGGAGAAACTGTATACGCCCAGATGTGCGAGCAATCTATGATTTAGGTGGACTATGTTCTGTTGTGAGGATCAAGTATTTATTTCACCACGTAGATAGTTATTGTTATGTACAGCTACCATACTGAGATCATAATCTTGAATTATTCCATTTCCTACGGACTTGGAGTAGTCGTCTTTGAACCGGCGGCTTTTTGTCCGCAGAAGAGAAGATGAAATAAGCGCCCAAACTCTGCCTGAAGCGATTCACTCAAGCTCACTAGGCTTCAGTGAAAAAACCAAAAAATGCGTCTTCTTCCTCGACATTGACGACGACGACGATGACGACAAACAATCCAATAATCAATACTGAACGGTTCGGTCAACACATCCTCAATGGCTCACGTGTACGCTTCCTTTCCTACCCAAGCCCTTCGTCCCCAATGACACATACCCACAGCATCGTCGAAAACGCCAACCTAAAACCAACCGACAAAGTCCTAGAAGTAGGACCGGGAATAGGAAACCTACTAAATACCCCATATCCTCTCCTAACCAAAATACCTCACACCCGTCGAATTGGACCCTCGAATGGCCGCAGACGTTTACAGGCAAATCAAAATGTCGAAAACTAGAAATCATCATCGGGGATTTTGTCAAAGCCTCCTTGATGTCTGCATCTCCAACACGCCCTACCAAATATCTTCTCTGCTCATTTTCCGCATTCTCTCACATTGACCACTACCCAGAACCTGCACCCCCATGTTTCATGGAGAATTCGCACTGCGTCTCGTCGCGAAAGCAGGCACGGATCTTTGGTCAAGGCTTTCAGCCAACGTACGCTTTACGCCAAATTCAATTACTTCATGCACGTTAACCTCCGGCCTCCTCTCGCGGAGAACTTCATCGTCGGATTGCGCGGAGAAATCCTCCTCCGCCTATAAACTTCCAGGAATTCGATAGGTCGGAAGAATCGTGTTCAGCAGGAGAAATAAACAATTTTATGCCAAAGGGCGTTTTAGGGATGTTGAAAAAGAATTGGAAAACTTGGTGTTCTGAGACGGATCAGGTGCGTGTCTGTCTGTCTGTTTGTCTGTGTCTATTCCAATCCTTCTCATTCTCGTTTACAGATTGTACCAGATGATCAGGCATTGACACGTTCCGAAAGAATCTACCCACGGAGAGCAGAGCGCTACAAAAATGGACGCGGATGATCTACTCAAGTACGTTTTATCTCTTCTAACCCTTCCCCACCTTCTCACTCATGTCGATATACAGGTCACTCTTGGCCTTCAACGACGTAGGAATACACTTTGCGATGTTGTAACCAAGCTACTGTAAATTTTCTGTAATCTCAACGCAGTGGACGTAGCTACGGCTTACTAGGGAAGGTTGAACCATACCGACTCAAAACCCTTGTCCGATCAGCTGTAATACCCTTTTGGCCACTCAGAATCATCTTTTTCTTTTCAAACACGTAACGTTTATTCCTTCTTCCAAATATATTCTACGCTGAGTATTGTTGTATGCGAATCTTGTTCAAGCCACAGTACTCATTCCCACAACTGATTCATAGGCCTAGGCGCATTTCAAGGGCAATGGGGTCACACAGAAGACCGTATGTCACCACGACATGCTGGAATTATACGTATGCGGTCACTAGGAGGATACGGAGTGCAGGGTATGCAGTTAGCTAGCATGTATTCTGAGAGGGTTTGGGGATCAAGTGTGTTCCTTCTTCCTTTATTTTTTTTGTTTCGTCGTTCTGACTTCATTTTCAGAAATATCTTATGTGTATACTGGGATGTTACTGGCCTCTCCTACCCCATGAATGCCCCAGGCTGGACCTTCTCAACCCCCGTTGCTGCTTCATAGTACCTGGTGTACTCTCTGATGCGCCTAGTCTACACTGACGAATTCCCATTCACGTCCATAAAAAATCATTGAAAGAACACATTTTGTGACCCTGCTCACTCCATTTTTCCAGAATTGGAATGCTTCCGTTCGACGACAGCCCACTGACGGAGTGGTTCCTCTCGCCATCCCTCGCATTTGTCTCCCCATTTCTCTGATCTACCTCCATCCTGGTTTTGATCGCCATCTGCCTGAACCAGGTTCGTTGTTTCTTTGCTTTTTATTGAAAGGAGACGCTCACTATTCATAGAAAGGGAACTCGATAAACAAGGATAACGCGTGGAAGAGAGGCAATACCGAGCAAAGAGGTGTGTGTGTGTGTGTGTGTGTGTGTGTGTGTGTGTGTGTGTGTGTACAAGTCTCCGTAACTGTGCACCGTATCTGACCTTTCTCCCTCACATACCATTCGTAGGTAGGACGATTTTCGTGGGGAAGGTCTGTCAGACTTAAAACGGGAATATGGGCTGCGATCAGATACAGGCATCTGACTGAAGTATTCGTATGGGAGATATAGACGTGTTTCGGAATGACGCAAGGATAGCGACATTCTTTTCGAGGGCATTCGTAACGAAGGTGGACAATGCCATACAATACATGTAACTTTGTACCATACCTAAGTAATTTTCCCACAGCCAACTCTTGTTTTGAATTTGTCAACATGCCCAGGTACACGTATAGCTCTTTTGCTCTGACTGCTACTTAAGCTCAAGCAAAATTGCAGCATCCATCAGTCCAAGAGGCTCCGCTCCCCTACCAAGCATCCCTGCTCCACGGTGGAATTTCCTCAATTTGGAAATGCTCGTAGCTGCTACGTTCACCATCTCGTAGAACTCACAAATCTCATCAAAAACTGTCGAGTTTACTTAACAGCTATCACCATCTCCAGCTCGTTGACCTTGACCAATGCCTTCCAGTATAATATTATGCTCGATCAACATTTTCAAACACTACTTTCCAACGGATGTGATGGCCATTTCTATGCAGATTTCGAGGCTCTGAGCAAGAGGCTTGGGGATGTTTCTTGTCTGCTAGCTGCTGTGCCCGGAATTCAAAAGAAGTTTGTGGCTTGCAGTAGGCGTCATTCGCGTAGCCTTTCGTCCGAGAGCAAAGCTCTTGTTGCCTTCAGAAATCTTGGACTTTTGGGTGATTGTGTCACGGCCAAACAGATTTTTCTGGAGAATTATTATTCGAGGGCTCTTGATGATCACCCCCAATGGACGGAGGAGATGCTGAGGAATCTCATGCATGAGGTACGTTCATAACTCTTTTGCCTGAGGTTCTCCCATCTAATTGGAGTAGGCACGTAATAGTCCTCAATACCGCTGGGACAACCTTCCCGAAATCACCTTCTCCCACTTCAGCACCCTGGGCGTGGCCCAGTGGGTTAATGGTGAACTGATAAATTATTTTGTCAATAAGTGGTGCCACGGTGGGACCACGCTTGGTCTTAATTCCTATTTTGCCTGCAAGCATCTCTTTCAAAAGAACGATTGTATAAACGCCAAAAGTGGCACGCTTACGCTCGAAGATCAGTCCGGAGTCTTACGATGGTGCGAAAAGGCCATGGTAAGCATTGCTAAACGGCTCTTAAGAGTGTTTATGTCTGATTACCCATTAGAGAAAACTAAGTCTTAGCCCAAACTGGGACACGGTGTTCATTCCCATCCATGAAGGCGCTTCCCACTGGTACTCAGCCATGATCAACTTTTCTCTCAAACGTATCGAAATCTATGACAGCCTCTGGAATGTCTGCATGGACAATCGCCCAAGACCCCTTCCTTTGCGAAAAAACACAAGCCTAATGCTGGTGAGAGCTTCATATCTATATCAACGTATCTACTATGCTAATGTATACAGGTCCTCATGTGGTTGACCGAGGTACTTGGTCACATGAGAGGTGATCCTGTTCGTTTAAGCAACAATCCTGCCACGGACTGGACCTTTGACTCTCACAGCGAGGTACGTACTATGTCTTTGACTGTGGGCGTCTCACTCAAACAAACGCAGGTCCACTTTCAACCAAACTCATATGACTGCGGAGTGCATGTCATTTGGCATCTGCAGCATGTTCTCGAGTTCCGCCAGGTTCGACGAAAACGAGATTGTTATCGGGACCGATTCTCTTTCAGTGATAATATGGCCGGGCAACGTTTGAGGCTGGCACAGGAGATTCTCAGGGACTGCCAGGCTTAATCACAACGTTTATTAGATTGTTTGTGCCACATTGTACTTGTCTACACTGTTATAGCATGTTCTAGTTCGTGTCCAAATAGAAATACGTTACCACAAAGCTTTGATTGGATATAAGAAAATAAACGACTTCCAACTCTGCTCTCACGTTCTTTAATGGCTCAACTATCAAATATACCCTAATCAACACGGCGGTCTATATTACAATCGAATGGTGTGTTCTATCACATTGCAACATGTTTATAAATTCCTTCATTTGCTTCCAGTTTCGTGATGGACTTCTCTTGCCCGGTGTGCAAGAAATCCTTCTCCCGCCCTCAAGACCGACTTGCGCATCTGAATCTTACTCAAGACCGCACCCATCGGAGACATGTCCGCAGGGAGAATAAAGTAGTTGATCGCCGTTTCACTGAAGCCCTGGAAACAGCTGCTCAAGCCAAACGCCATGGCTCTCGACGCTATAAACGCAAGCCCGAACCAAAATGTATGGATGTGGAAGTGGGTTTGGATGAGCATCTTTCTTCATCCTACCAAATGGATATAGAGCATGTCTCATTCCATGACTTGGACTTTGGAGACAGCAGTGAGGACAGGCTCCTGGACGAGCCTGGGAGTCTAGTTGAAGTGGATGAGTTGGGGAATCAAGAGCAAATGGATGATGCTCTTTCTGAGCAGATGTCGGATGAAAGGAATTCCGAACGAGAGGAGTCAGGCGACTTCCACTTTCTCCCCGACCCCACAAAGGACGGCATGCTCGAAGACAACAATGATCCTAAGTCCGGAATTCCCACATATCGTCCAATGAATCATTCTCTCGTAGAGGATGACACGCCTGATACTTGCGTATGGCACTCTACCGCTGGCGGGGTCTTTGGGTATCAGCGGAATGTTTATGAACGCTGGCAGAAAATTCTTTCAAAAAAAGGGACTGACGTCGACAAGAACTATGAGCCGTTTGCCTCCCGTTTGGAATGGGAAATGGCGCGCTGGGCTGTGATGGAAAAGGTGTCACAAAGGTCCTTTGATCGTCTTCTTCAGATCCCTCATGTACGATGAATCTTTCCATATTCTATGTTTGAACTGACAAGCAATTTTATCTAGTTCAAGGAGAACCTCGGTGTGAAGATTAGCAGTGTACAATCTATGCTGAAAAAAGTTGACAAAATTCCTGACCGTTGTGGACCGTGGTACACCAAGCGGCTTTCATTCAAAGACCGGCCTGAGGAGTATTTCTTGGTCCGCCACAGAAATCCCATTAATGCCATCAAAGCTCTCTGGGGCGACCCAGCTTTTATAAATGACCTAGTTTACAAACCGGCCAAGCTGTTTCGGGCTGGCTCTGCTCAAACGGAGGAAAATCGGATTTACAATGAAATGTGGACCGCCGGACTTTGGAACGCAGCCCAGGTAGGCCACTTGCTTCAGCTGTGGAGAGTTTGTTAACTGAATAGAGTCATTCAGCACCTGATTCCTAGAGGAGGAACTGTTGCGCCGGTGATCATTGCCTCGGATAAGACCCAGCTAACACAGTTTTCAGGTAGCAAAAGTGCTTATCCAGTATACATCACCATTGGAAACATCCCAAAAGCCTTACGTCGCAAGCCTGGGTCACGGACATGCATTTTAATAGCATACCTATTCGCCGATAAGCTCGACAAAGTTGGGTTGACCGAGACCAGCCTCAAGTTACGGAACTATGAACTATTTCACCGTTCAATGTCCATTGTCTTAGAGCCTTTGAAGGCTGCCGGTGATCCTACTGGACTGGGAACTGAGATGGTCGGGGGTGATGGTGCAGTGCGGAGAGTTTATCCGCTACTTGCTACATATATCGCCGACTACCCCGAACAATGTTTGATTTCATGCACGAAATACGGGACCTGTCCGAAATGTCAGTGTACTGCCCAGCAATTGGACCTTACAGTAACCGGTCCACCTCGAACTCAAGAATGGACCTACAGAGTTATCCAGAATGCCAGGGATGAATTACAGGGTCGGGGGCGTGCCATCCATGCTCGTACCATGGAGAGCGATGTGGCCGGGGGAGACTACGAGCCTTTTTGGGTGGGCTTTCCTCTTGCAGATATCCACCAAGCCATTGCTCCAGATGTCCTCCATCAGTTGTATCAGGGAGTGTTCAAGCACCTAGTGGAATGGGTGCAAAAAACGGTGGGGGAGAAAGAGTTTGATGAACGAATCCGAGTTCTTCCACCTACTGATGGTGTTCGTCATTTTACAAAAGGTATATCGGGTCTAGCTCAAATGTCTGGTGCGGAGCATAAGCACATCGCTCGATCTCTATTAGCTTGTTTGGTGGGAAAGATGGACAACCTCGGAATAAATGCCTGTAGAGGCATTCTGCATTTCATTCAGCTGGCACAGTATCCATCGCATGATGGCGATACTCTCCAGTATATGAAGGAGGCATTGGATACTTGGCACAGATACAGGGACTACTTCATTACGGCTGGAGCTCGAACGCACTTCAAGATCCCCAAATTCCATTCTTTACTCCATTATGCCCACTCCATCCGCTGGTTGGGAACCACCGACAATTATAACACAGAAGCGTTTGAGCGCCTCCATGTTGACACTGCAAAGGAGGGTTGGCGGTCTAGTAACAAAAGGGATCACTTCCCTCAGATGGTGCAGTTCCTTTCTCGGCAAGAGAAAGTAACCTCGTTTGACTTCTACCAATCCTGGAATGCTTCCAATGAGCCTCAAGGCAATCATACCTGTGGTTCTGAAGAATTTGGGGATGACACTTCCTTGGACCATAAAGGTGACTTGGACGAGGAGTACATAGTCACCGGGCTAACAAAATCACGTTTAAACCAGGAAGTGGAATCAATAGTCCTCCATCTTGCAAAGCGCCCCCACGAACCACGAAAATACTTGTCTCATATCGTTGTCTCACATTGCGCTCCTGGATTTATCTTACAGCTGAAACTCTTTCTACGATCCTTCCTTCCCCACAGCCAACTTGGCAGCAAAAGTAACGCTCTCCAATCTCCACTCCCCTTCACTGCAGTTGAAGTGTGGCATCACTTTAAACTTACTCCGCTGAGGGTACTCGATGAAACAGAAAGAGCAATAGTGAGGGCCACCCCTACCTCCAGAACGACTTCCCACTCTCGGTTCGACACGGTGATAGTATTGGATGGTGAAGATGCGGAATCAACAGCAGTCGCTGGTAAGGGATCCTATTCTTTGCTCGGAGTCGATGTTGACATTGAATCAGGGTGTCGTGCTGCTCGACTTCGAGTCATATTTCGACTTCCCCGAGTCGTGAAACGACATGGATTTCCCATTCCTGCCCCGAGTGACTGGCCTACAGGACCGTTGGCCTATGTCACCTGGTTTACCCGCTTTGAAGGGACACCCAATGAGGCCACCGGCATGTATCGCGTGGAGCCCTCTCATGCTTCAAATGGTATAGCTCTTGGGGCCATAATACCTCTTTCCGACATCAGACAACACTGTATGCTGGTTCCTAGTCGAAGGGAGTGGGAGAAAAGCTGGACCTCTTATAATATCCTTGACCAGTGCTCATCCTTCTTTGTAAATAATTTGCAGTCAAAGTACACGTATCAGACAGTTTACTAGTTTATTCACTTTTTTGTGGTGGCCTTATTGTATGGTTCTTCGGAATGATTAAATCTTAACGACTAGGAAAACTTGCAACTCGTGGTAATTTGGCCAATTCTTTCCTGTCTTCAAACCATCATCTTTATATTTCTCAACCTATCTCTGACCGACATCTCCGATTTTCAACCACTGCAACTATATTCCGGTCTAGCCATAACCATGATTCTGTATCTTGCAGCTTTGTTTACCAACCTCCGATATTCTCACCAGCCAAGGGATATTGATATTGCGGCAGTCCGTCAGGTGCTCCAGAACTTGGCCTACTGGAGCAAAGAAGAAAGGACGGGAAGAAATGTTATACTGCGTTAGTGGGGGGAGGGAATGATACCCAAGGTGTGTCCATTTTTCCGTCTCATAAGCTCGTTAGAATCTATATATACTTTTTTTTTTATAGGTCTTGTATGTTATACGGTTCGGAATATGAAGGATATCCAGTTGTAAGGTCTAATCCCGCCGGTAAGTTAAATTTGAGACTGATTCCGTCCTCCAGGTCTCATTTGACAGAGAATATCTAAATGATCGTCAACGCCTGTCATTTCTTTTAATGGATTTTTCTTTTCAGAAGTGTGTCCTTCCTCGTCTGATTGTCGGCTAGATGGAGAGCTAGACGCTGACTTTTTCTTTTCCATCTTCTAGTATGACTTTTTATTACTATAAATGTTCTTATCACTATGCCTCCCGGCCATGGCACCCAGATCAAGCACCAAATTGTTTCAGCCCACTCAAGGGGTCGCTTTCCCGTATTGGCATGGTCCCCTGTTCAATATACCCATTTTTCTGTGACCTCCTCCTAACCCAAAGTTCACCCATCGTTTGCGCTTGAAACATATTCAGTCAATGTTCCCGGTACACCAGCGACACATTCCAGGATAGGAAGCTACCATTCGGAAGGAAGGAAGGAAGGAAGGTCTCTAGACAGGAACGCCGGTTCCAAGGTATATACGACATGGCATTAATCGCACACCATGTCGGAATGCAGAGAGGCTGGGCTGTTGCTGAAAGATGGAGAATTCAGAACTTGACGCCGGGAATATTACGCCTGGACTCATGGCTAGAAATATGTGCGGGGATGAGCTGCAGGTGCTATAACCGAGGGGATAGATTAACGAGGACGTGGTATGTTCTTTTACATGTTCATCATTATCAATTGGTCATTCCTATCTGATCAGGGCTATTGTAAAAGTCATGACACGGCCTGCGCTTGAACGGCAACCACGATGTCAGGCATGTCAAACGTCTGCCTCTACAACTCCCTTTCTTGCTACCAGCGGACCAACCTTCTTTCTATTCCGCTCTCAATTACCTGGTTTCCGAAATTCTTGGGACTGGAAATTGGATTGCCTGTCTCGGCACATCAGTGTAGACGATGCTCTAGTAACTGAAACTAAGGTCGAGCCTGCCCCATGTCACTCTTCCATTGGCAAGCGCGTAATAAAAAAGGCTACCTCAGGAGCGTTAACGGTGTGTCTGTTGGCCTCTTTCTCAAACATGTTCGCCCAGATTCTGAATATCCCGTTTACACAGATCTTTCGAACCTTTTCCTCCTGCCCTTGGATGAGCGAACAAAACCAGCCACCTCGTACACACTATTACTCTGGACCATCTCCGCCAACTTTCTCTCTCCTTACCAATGTCAAATTCCCCACAACTGCATCAACGAGTTCCACCGTGACTGGACTCCCCGTTCTCAACAGGTTAACGATTCATCAGTCTATGCCGATTCAGCAAGAGTGGGCATGAAGCTTCGACCTCCGCGCACTGCGGTGACCTTCCGATTTCAAGAACGTCACGTTTCTTTGTTGGGATGAGGGAGTGCTATGCAGAGAGGGTGCGGCCAATGTTCGAGGACGGAGCATTCAGACCATAGGACGGAGAAAGTTATGCCTGAACTCAAGGTCTAGAATATGTAAGAACGTGCAGGAGGGAGAGAGCTGTGACTCCGGGAGAGATTTTCGAAGAAGCGGTATATCAATTTTTCTTTTCATGTCCGTCCTCCAACGGTCATTCTAACTTGATCCTTCTCGTAGGTTTTCATTGCTTTGCAATTCGTGGGCTCGGAATCTTGTGAATGCTCCCATGGTACCAGCTCGGCTCACTTGGGTTTACTGGTAGCAGTAGAACAGTTGCACAAAATGTCCGCGAGAGAGGCTGGTTCAAGGCTCTCATACTTTTTCCAGATGTAAATGCCATTTTCTGGTATTGGACTCGGGCTTTGTCTGCCAAAGTTTTGTTTGATTGGATTACGGAGTGAGTGGTCAACTATTAACCCCTCCTCGTATGTTCTGACGGACCCCACAGAACTATTGGATACAATGGGCCTACTGACGAAAGAAACAAACAGATTTATTGACATCGGATATTGGCCGTGTGGTTCAGTAAACCGATCCCGCAAGGAACGAAAACGAGATAGGATTCCAGAACGCGTAGTTTATGCGCCCGTCACTATCTCCGTAACACATTTTCGTAGGAGGTTCATCCTCCGGATCGACGACAAGTTGTCTTTTGAACGAGGATGTTGGACCGACGGGATCTGGGACGATGTCGTTGTTGCTTGCACTTTTAGGTATGGTTTGGGTTTTGAGTGTGTCATCGGGCCAATATGAACTGATCAGTCTACTCTAATACTTTGCATAGGGGAAATGCACTTCGTACCGGCTGGTCTGCAGTCGTTCTTCCATCTTCCGCGGGAAGGAGGTGTAGCATACACTGCTCAGGAGTCTTGGATTCAGAATGAGACGATCAAAGTACGTTTATAGGTTTCTGATCCGCTGTTTTGTGCTGGCTCATGCCTCTCTCTTTTGGGTTTCCAGAACAACATACTTTTTGCCTTTGAGTACAAAGAAGAGCGGTACAAGGAAGTCATTCACGTATACAGACTTAAAAGGGACCTTGAGCTGTTCGAGGCTGGGGACGAGTTATGTTTTCTCATTGTCCTTTTTGTTGACTGCCTCTGATCATCTGACTCTTGGGATTCGTTCATATAGATGGAACTCTGAAAAAGGTCTTACACTTTCCGGTGGTCAGCGTTACGCTGGCCAGGGTGACCTATCTGAATGTGGATATTATCCTTTTGGACGATGCGTTGGCTGCGCTTGAGCGCTCAAGGACAAGTCTAGGCCAAACAGTAAACTTGTGGTTGCCGAGGAAATCCCAGAAGATCATATCAGTAGCACTGCCGAAGTGAATAAATGGAGACAATGGTTTTGCGTTAACAAAAGAAGGTTTGCCTATCATGTCTTATGCATAACTCAGCCAGACAAACTGATGCTATAAGTAGAATTTCGGTCTTCATGTCTTTCTCTAGCTTCCTTCTGTCCGGCACCTCCAGTGTTTCCAGATTTGAATGCACAAGTCAAGCCGGAACATGACTGCGACCAGAACTTGAATCGCTGGCGAATCGCTACCACGTTACATGGCATCTCGTGGTATCCAAAGCACTGTCTGGCCTTTCGCATACAGTCAGGGATTGCAGCACTAGCTATTAAAGCTGTCATACGCAAGGTTCATGTTCTTTTTCTCTTCTAAGCTATCTTATTGACCTCTTGGTCCTAGACGAAGCCATGGCCTATGCCTATCACTCTGGGCACACATGCATCGATGCCTCGACCTTATGCCCGATAGCTACCGCCTTCCTAAGAATCTTCTCCCCCCTTCCCTCCATCTCCGTCACTTTGCATGGCTTCTTCATTCGATGAGAAGAACTCAAGGGCCTATGGCATGAATAGATAATATTCCTGGAAATCAACAATTTCATCCACGTTGTCCATCATCAACCATCATCCACGATACACCAGATGCCTTAGGTTGGCATGTATCATCTCCTCCTCTATCGCCATCATCATCATTCACCATGCCTGAACCTCATCCGTACTGTGGTGCGCTGATGCATACTTGGCCGAAGCCGGACCTTCCACTGCCGTCTGCCAGCCTCCAGATATGCTCCTTGAACTGCGAGAGGCTCAAGGTCCAACCAGTATGATGATGACGAAGGTCAATGTCAAGTTTACAGACGACAGCGGCAAATACCCAGATTCGCAGTCCCGGTCCTGGTCTCAATCCCAAACATCGCATGGAGGAATCAAAGGTGGAGAGATTAGACATGCAAGTATTCGGCTGTAGGAGATAACGAGAATGAGCTGTCGCTGGCCTGTTATTGCATTCAATACAGCTGAAATTCAGCATGGGGAGGAGGCAGTCCCTCTGTGGTACGTGTATTGATAGATTTTCCTCATTTTCATTAATCAACCTTTTTTTCTTAGGTCACAATCATCCAGTCACTGATCATGAAACACCTTCCGCTTAATCACTCTTTGGATTGTCATCGAACACTTCGAATCTTCTCTGATCCCTGCTCCCAGTCCACATACAAAATTGAGCACGTGCTGTTCGTTGATTGGCTTCTTCGCATTCCTTCCATTCAAACGCCGAATCAGCAAACCGTTACAACAGCGAGAGTACTGCCATCCAAAACAGTTCAAGCTACTAGAGGTCTGTGTAATATCTCCTTTTTGCTTTTCTTTCCATAACCTCTTGATTCCAGCTACTACAACGTCAAACCATATTCAGTACTTCGATCACTCTTACCGAGAAGGTGTGTAGTTCTTCCTCTTTCTCGGGTCGTATTTTCTTAATATGACCGCAGATTGTTTCTACAATTCCTTCTCGTTTTCCACCATTACCTAGCGCCGACCGTTCAATCTTCCACAAGAGCACGCCCTTTCCCCCCCCCTGCCTACCCTGTATCTCTTGCCTTGAATCCGCAATTGGCACCAGCAGCAGTAAATCTGAATATTCAAGGGGAATGCCACGTGGAATCGAAAGGTCAGGTATTCATTTCTTGTTCTATGTAGTATCCTCGATTGAAGCCTCAGCAGATTTGGATTTGCAAGTTACCGTAACTGTCCAACGTCGGAAATTCCCTCCTCTGCTAACTGGGCATGACTTGATGTCGATGTTCCCTCCACTTCCACCCTCCTTGATTGCCCCAGGCAAGCGAACCGAAACTACATCGAGTTACTTTCAGCGGGAGGAAAGAATGTTCTTTGCAAGCATGGGGAAGGAAAATATTTTCATCAATGTGGAGGCTAATGCCAGGCACACGTCTACGAGCAATGTGTCAAGCTTCAATGGACCGAAACAGCGAGAAGACCAATCGCCCACAACAAAACTTAGGCATGCATTTGCAGAGTACTACGTCGCTTACAGAGCTGCTGGTCCCACAGGAGACCCCTTGCCTCTATCATCATGACAAGGGAGGGGGCGAGGTAAGTGCGCTCCGTTCTTATAAAGCCTTGTTCCTAAACCTGATTCTACTGCAGGTTAAGGCTTCTTCGGCTTCCTTCATCCCCTTGTCGTCCTTCAAATGTCCACTACTCTCAAAATCCAGGAAGGCACTATCTTAGTTCAAGGCCTCAGTACGTGCTATTTTGTTTATAGAGAAATGTAACTTAAGCCATCTGCATTGTAGTTCAATCTATCTATGTTCTAGGACACTATCTCATACCCTCCCGGCCTACTATATGCTGATTGCAACTACATATGTCCCATATCTTATGTTTGTGTATATTTTATTTTTGATACTGGATAAGTAACCGAGACCGATCTTGACAGCATCAAACCCGGTTGGATTTGGGGTACAATAGAGTAATCCATGGTTTGGAGGCATGGGTAAGAAGCACAATATGTAGAAAATTCAACGTGGATATTTTGAGGTTGGAAAGTCATGCGTTGGTTGTGTCCGTCCTCCGATGATTGAAAGAGCATAGGGAAAGGACCCTGCAACCCG
>JAACJN010000358.1:0-40378 GCA_013368555.1 Collybiopsis confluens
CGATGTAAGATGGATGACGTACGATAAATGAATGAAGGTCCTATCATAGATAAGTAGAGAGATTAGCGTAATCAAGGCATGAGGTGAACACTCAAATACTATCATTGTATACGACCTCGTGACTTATCGCGTATAAGGAAAAGGAAAATAAAAAGAAAAGGAAAATCAATAGATATAAAAGGTTGTTTCGTGACACCAGGCAAATGGAATTTCGGAATCCGAGGCGAAGATTAGCCTAGCTCTACAGTGGTCGACGTACCCTACGAGAGAAGTGCTTAAACATTTGGCTAGCGTACAGCAGCCTAACTATGATAAGTTCCGAGAGGAACTAGAGAACTTATTCCCTGGCGTCGTACAAGACCCTAGAGGATCGATGAATCAATTAAAAGCGGTGATTGAGCATTTAGAGCCAATCACTTTGCTAGATAAAGGCAAACTTCGTCTGTACAATGTTATGTTCAGAGCGGAGTGCGTCAAACTTATGCAAGACCCGGCTATTATCTCGAATAGGGATGCCGTACGGTCATATTTGATAGCCTTCGATGATCAGGCTAGAAAGATTGTATTTGATCAAGTTAGACGCGATATACGCGTTTCTATGATCAAGAATCGACGTGAAGAAGATCCTATTAAGTTAGACGAAATCATTGAGGCTGCAGAAAAAGTCTTTGGTTCGTCGAACTTTGAAGCTATCTACGGTTTAAATACACCGGACAGCAGTAGAGTGGGGTCTAACAACCCTTTATCTCATAGACGATCTCCGCTATCTATGCCGTTCACGTCTGGTCTTCCTAAGACTGATCACGGATATTTGAAAGAATTGAAACGAATCAAACAAGAAGATTACGACCTAGATGGGGCCGTTACTGATCTATGGAAATCTGTATCCAAGGAAGATAAAGATAGACTGGAGCTAGAGAGAGAGCGTCTAGCTAACCAAAAAGATGTAAACGACGCTTTCATGAAGGAAATGCGTATGATGACTACCAAATTTGGTGAAAGCCTGGGTGCCGTATCTGCCTTAGTTGGCACAATAACTCAGAAAGGCCCAAACGCGGATTCGTCACAAGAGAGGTATCGGAACAATAATCCTGGACCGTCTAACTCAGGCCAGCGATATAATAATTCATATACGAATACCACACCGAGAGAAATGTTATGTTTCATGTGCAGAGCGAAAGATCACTTTTTAGCACAGTGTCCTATCTATCAGGACTACATTAAAAGAGGTTGGCTAGTACCGGAAGGTGACGGGTCTAACCGTATGAAACTACGTGATGATGTCCGAATGCCCCGCGATGATGTTAATACTCCTCGCTACAAGTTGATCGAAGACATAGCCAAATCCCGAGGATGGGATAAGGCAGAGTCTTACTTTGCGAACATGATAGATGAAGAAGAAGAAGAGATGAACGCACAGTTAGGAATGGGAGACCAAGTACAGGTCCTTCTACGCCAACTTGCGGAAGCAAAAGACGCGTTGATTCTAAGTAATCAACAGCGCAATGAAGAAGTTAGACAATATGATAATCAGGGTATCGAGAAATCGAGACTCCCCGATCGTTCTAGCAATATAAAAAACTGCTAAATCCAATGAAGGAGTCTAGTTCTAAGATGGGCAATCTTACTTCAGCCTATTTTGGAGCGCCTGCGCAGACACCGGAGGATTGATATAGCAGAAATTACCAAAATAACAAATATGAAGGTGTCCTAACACAGTCGGGATTACCAAAAGCAATACCTAAGAAGAAAGTCACGTTTGATGGTGTCTTAGTGCCTCCGAAACCTAAACAGGACGGAGTAGCATCACGTAATTTCAGACGTACAAGAAGTACAAACACAGAATCTGATGATGGACTAGTGGAAGAAGTTAGACCGGAGACTCCTACGGAGGAAACCGATAGTAGAAGTGATGGGGATATGAGATCCACCCCTGCTTCTGCACGGAGACCTTTCGATGATGTTCGGCCTATTACCTTTCGTCCTCAACAACCAGAGAAAAGGGATAGAAGCAATATTCTGAACCCAGACAGGGAAAAAGAAAGTCCTCTCACCCGCGAAGAGTCAACCGCTTTTAATCCAAAGAAGCTACCGAGCTACCAGATAAGAAGCGAGTTATTCAAAGATGGTCTAGCTGAAGATGTTGCCTCAAAGATATTTGATGGTACTATTGAACTTACGGTTCAAGAGATGTTAGGAATTTCGACTATGGTCAAAAAGATCTTAGAACGGAAACTTAAGAATCGGAGAGTTCAACCGAAACGAGGGAAGTCTGCCTATGTAGCCATCCTCGGAGACGGTGAAGCCGAGATTCCTGAGATGCCTAAAGGAGTATTGATGCGAGGAGATTATATTGACATCGATGATCTGGCTCTTGATCCGGAAGCTATGTTTGAATACTTGACCGAAGAAAGGGATGGTATGAAGGCAGGCTCCATAGTACAGAAAGACATCATTGAGTGCTTTCACAATGACCTAGCATACGAAGATGAAAGACGAAATATGATTATTGTTGCGGGACCTAGCATGGGATTGCGGTCTATCTCAGCAAAAGTTAATAATCATGAAGAAGAAGTTGAAGGAATATTAGACTCGGGATCGCAGATTTTATCTGTCAACCGGCTAGTAGCTACAGAGTTAGGCCTAACTTGGGATCCTAATGTCACTCTACAAATGCAAGATTCGCATGGAGGACTAGGGAGAACCGAAGGAATAGCTTGAAATGTACCCTTCAAATTTGGAGAAGTGACTCTATACCTACAGTTACATGTTCAGGATCGAGCTCCGTACATGCTGTTAATGGGCAGACCGTTCGACGTGTTAACGGAGAGTAGTCTAAAAACATTTGCCAACGGAGACGCGGAATTGACTATCACCTGTCCAAATACGAAACAGAAGTGTGTCATTCCTACATTTCCGCGAGGAAAGATAAAGTGTCGACTAAAGGTTAACACCTCTCGATATAATGACTTGCCTAACTTAAAAGGGTCGGGTCCTCCAGAAGAATTAAAGAAGAAGGAGCCAGACGCAAATTTTCGAACCTCGAAGATCTGAGTAGCGATCAGGGAGAGGGAGAGAGAGAAATTGCTATCGGTTTCCACTTCAACGAACAAGATAGTCTTGTGATAGACGGCTGGAAAACTGCGGAGAATCAGGAGTTTTCGCGAACTGAACTAGCGGAGACTTACCTGTTAGCCTCGCAAGAACAGCTTCAGAAAGAATGCGAAAATTCAGAACCTATGAAATCCTATTTGCAGGATACGGAATATATATGGAATATGACAGATGAATTCCATTCACATATGTTACACGAGCAGAATGTTTTAAACACAGACTCGTTTAAGAAACAATCCGGACGGGAAGACAAGATGTCTAACTCGAAGGAGTCATTTATGCACTCGAGAGTGACTCAGAATGAGCCCCGCATCGATGAGGTTAACGAAGCTAGACATGACATTCACTTGGGTGAAACGTTCATGGCCTTCAACGAAGAAGAAGAAGATCTTCTGATACATGAAGATTCTACAGAACCGACGAAATATAACTGTTATAACGGTCAAAGTCATATAAAAGATGCATGGGAAGTACTGAAAGGTCTAGCTAAACAGCCTGTACCTGGGAAGCGTGGATATTGACCACCTTCTATATATGTTCCTCGAACCTATGGTCTACAAGGGACTAACCATCCTAGACCGGTACGAGTGTTTGCGACCAAAAAGTACAAACCTGTGGCAATTAAGGTTAGACCGGTAAAGACCGATCTTCCCGAAGAATTTAGAATTAAGAGACATATTACGGGCGATCCATTAAAGGATCTACCTGAATTATCAAAGCGACCTCCAGACTTCGTACCTACTGGAAGGTATACTAAAGAAAGAAAGGAGGTTATTGATAAAACACACGAGGATAACTTCCTCTGGCCGGAAGAACGTAAACTTATGCATGAATTTATGTGTTTACAAGATAAAGGCTTCGCCTGGTGTCAGGAGGAAGGAGGAAACTTCAAAAAGGAGTTCTTTCCGCCGGTAAAGATACCGATGGAACCTCATGAACCATGGGTGGAACGAAATATACCTATTCCCCCTGGTATCTACCAAGAAGTTTGTAAAATCATTAAGGAGAAGATAGACAGTGGAGTATACGAACCATCGAACTCCAGCTATTGCTCTAAATGGTTTTGCGTATTGAAGAAAGACGGGAAAAGTCTCAGACTTGTTCATAGTCTCGAACCCTTGAATCGGGTGACAATACAACACTCTGGGATACCCCCGGCTACTGCAGATGTAGCTAGACACTTTGCTGGTCGTTCGTGTGGATCCACGCTAGACTTATATGTTGGGTACGATGAACGGGACTTAGATCCTGAATTCAGAGATCCTACGACGTTCCAAACACCATTCGGTCCTCATAGACTGGTTAAGCTTCCTATGGGATGGACTAACTCGGTGCCTATCTATCATGATGATGTGACTTATATTCTATGAGATGAAATACCCCATGTGACATGGCCATACGTCGATGATGTACCCGTGAGAGGTCCACCTACGCGTTATGAGCTACCTAATGGAGGATTTGAGACTATTGAAGGGAACGAAGGAATTAGACGATTTGTCTGGGAACATTTCCAAGACCTAAATAGGGTCGTACAGCGAATGAAATATGCTGGTGGAACGTTCTCAGGAACCAAAGCGTTCCTTTGTCGACCGGATGTGGTGGTAGTCGGACATAAATGTACCTATGAGGGCAGAGTACCCGAAGACAAGATAGCTGAAGTTGTCCTAACTTGGCCCTCTTGTAAAGACAAGAGTGATGTACGAGCTTTCTTGGGGACGGCTGGACAATTGAGAATGTTTATAGAAAACTACTCGAAGAAAGCCGCTCCATTAACGAAGCTAACTAGTAACATACCTTGGGAGTGGGGCCCAGAGCAAGAAAAAGCGATGGACCTACTAAAAGATGGTATACGTAAAGCACCTGCTCTACGGCCCATTAATTATGACTGGGATGTTAACATTTCGGTGGATACATCGTATAAAGCGGTTGGTTGGTATTTATACCAGTTAGACCCTAACGATCCTAAGAAGAAATATTTTAATTATTTCGGATCACTGACTCTGAATGAAAGAGAAGCCAGATTTTCTCAAGCAAAACGAGAATTATATGGTCTTAAACTAGCTCTCGAAGCAAGCTACTATCAGATATATGGTTGCCGACGTCTCACCGTAGAGACGGACGCTAGCTATATTAAAGGAATGCTAGACAATCCGAGTTGTGGTCCAAATGCGACTATCAATCGATGGATTGAGGATATTAGGAAATACCATTTTGATTTGGTACATGTGAAAGGAATCAAGCATGGTTCTGACGGTCTATCTCGTATAACACCTGGTGGCTGGCAACCTGCTCGACCTCAGATCAATCCTGAAGACTATATTGATGAAGATAATGGAGAACCTATGCCATTTGCGATAGCCGGAGGTGTTACCGACCTACCATATGACTTCGACGAGTTCAAAGATCAGATAGACCCTAGAAGTGGATATATGAATATGTCAGTACCTGCGACTAGTATCGAGGACTTTGAAGATGACATTCAAGAATACATTGATTCTGAACGACTTTTTGAATTTAAGCGTCAGAAAATGTATGAAGACAATGGGATACCCATGTCTAGCTTCGTTCAGGATTTATATCCTGAGGAATCTACAGAATTTGACGACGAAAATCCGTATGGGACTCGTCATCGAACAGAACACGGGAACAAGTTAGACGACTTGTTACCATTGATTATACGATGGCATCAAGATCCTGATTCGGACTTGTTTGCTGGAAAGACTAAGAAGGAATTAGATTCCTTTATAAGACAAGCTAGGAAATTCTTTGTAGACGATAAAGGTCGTCTATATAGGAGACCAGCATCTAACGAAGCGCAACCGCAATTGGTTGTGCACAAGGATAAAAGAATGCGGATTCTATATGGCGCACATGATAGTGTGGGGCATAAAGGATCTTTTGCGACCCAGGAACTGCTTGAAAAGCGGTTCTGGTGGCCAGAAATAGCCAGGGACGTACATTGGTATGTCTCGTCATGCAAAATATGTCAAAACCGGCAGATGCGACTCATCAAAGCACCGCCTAACTTGACCCATACGCCGTCTTTGTTCCAAAAGATTCATGTGGACACAATTATAGTTAGTCCAGCTAGTAATGGATGCAGATACGTCGTGCATGGGAGAGATTCACTCTCCTCATGGTCGGAAGCCCGCGCTCTAAAGCATGAGAATGCTAGGACGTTAGGCAAATGGTTTTTCGACGACATTATATGCAGATGGGGTTGCCCAGAAGAAGTAGTGACGGACAACGCTCCGCAAATGAAAAATATGTTAGAGTGGCTGAAGAATAAGTACGGAATCCGAGGAATCAGGATCTCCCCGTACAATTCTCAGGCTAACGGAAAGATTGAACGCGCACACCTGGATTTGCGACAGGCTTTAGCCAAAGCAACCGGTGGCAATGTCTCGAAGTGGTTTTACTTCTTGAAACATGTACTATGGGCAGACAGGGTTACACCTCGAAAAGGCTTTGGATGTTCACCATATTTCTTGGTAACAGGAGCCGAGCCTATCTTACCGTTTGATATTGTCGAATCTACATGGTTGGTAGACCCTCCTATGAGGATCCTAACTAGAGAAGAGTTGATAGGCTACCGTGCTAGAGCTCTATCTAAACATCGGAGTTTTGTTATGGACATGATCAACCGTGTTGACGAAAATAAACAAAGAAATCTGAGAATTTTCGAACAAAAATATCGAAATATCATTAAAGACTGGAATTTCAAGCCAGGCCGACTTGTACAAGTCAGAAATACTTCGATTGAGAAGAGCTTGGACAGAAAAATGTATGTTCGATATAAAGGACCGATGGTAGTCATTAGACGAACCAAAGGAGGATCCTATATCGTAGCAGAAATGGATGGTACAGTTCTAAAGGAAAAAGTCAGTGCCTTTCGTGTGATACCACATGTCTCCCGCTATGAACCTATAGAACTGCCGGAAAACATACACGAATTGATAGACCTGTCTCCGGAGCAGTTAGACGCTCTGATAGAAGACAAAGATGACCAAGAACATATCTGGGACGATGATTACATCTTCGATCGAGTTCCAAACTTGACTTTGGAGGGTAATGAACCAGATGTGGATGATGAGTACGAATCAGATGAACCTGAAGAAGCCTAAGCTGCTTGAAAATAGATGGACTTATAGTCATGGGTCAGCCCAGGCAATATACGAAGCAAGTATCTCTATTGTGGAGTTAGACAGTGAAGGAGAGTGGTACAATATCACTACTTGATAACTTCGCCGTACTAGCGACAGTACGAGTCACATAAATATCGATGAAAAGATAGACCATAATGAATAAAGGTCATATATGAAGATAAGAAACGAAAGTGAAGTTAGTTCGAGTGGTACCCAGTGGGACCAGGAGGTCTGACAGTACGAGTATCACTTTCGTGACCGTCGCTGTCAGCACCATCGTCTTCCGAGTCAGACACACCCGGAATCTCGACATCTTTGCTAGAAGGAATATGCACAGCGGCTCCACTGCCCTGCACGTCCATCGAGTTAGACTCGTCATCCTTCCCATCAGCATAGTTGGCCCTGTTGGACAAAACCTTGAACGCGTCCTCGCAGATGCGATTCGAAGTGATAGCCCGATTATGGTGAACTAGTGCAATGTGTGTGGCATGTAAAGCCTCAACTCGATGAAAGTTGATCATGGAATTGAGCATGCCAGTTGGGAGTTCTGAAAACTCGCCGATAGAAGTTTGAGCCACCTCGTCTAACAGTTGGATTGAGACTGGGTTGGTGCGCTCCAAGCGTTGAACTACAAGAAATAAGAACGAAGTTATAATGAACAATGAAATAGAAGAAATAAATAGGATGGACCGTCGCGAAAAGCGATAGGGACTTGGAAGATAGTTAGACTAGGAGAAAATCGAAAAGAAGAAGAGAAAAGATTGACCTAGAGGTGGTCGAGCTCAGTCTCGGGAATTCCCCAACCTTTTAAGAGGTTGACCTTCTCCTCAGTGGTCAAGAAGCTAGATATGTCGACGATCATTTGGTGGACAAAGCCACGAGTGATCATCGCGAAAAGCGGGCAATTCCGAACATTACCCCAGAAATCGGACAAATAAGTCTGTAAGAAGGACATTTTAGTCAAAATTAAACAAAAGATGAAAATAAAAATTAACTTACCAGAGCTGGACGAGCATCCTCGAGTCCAGCCTCCAGCAATACCAGCTGTTCGTCCTCATCGTTAGTCCGACGTTGATAGTAGGCGTCAGAAAATGCGGCTTGAACGCGTTTCACAGCGATGAAAAGATCAGAGGCCTCCGCGTACGAAAAATCGTTAGACGCGATGGCGGGCTCGTACCACTTGACGAGAGCTTGTGGATACGTTGTCTTAGGAAAATCATTTGCTGAAGACTTTGGAGACGGCGAAGTCGTTTTCAATGTCGGGAAAAGATAGTCAGCGATTCCGGCTTTGGAGTAGTCGGGGTCGAGGAAAGCAGAAGGTGGTCGAACACCTTTAGAAAGAAAAACTTGACAGCTAGCGACTAGTTTGTCGCTCATGTCTGCAGTCGATGGTAGTTGCAACCGTGGTGTTGACGACTTCGGAGGCATGATGAAAGAAAGGGAAGAAAGAGCGAACTGGTTGAAAATTTTCAACCGGCGTCCTGTTATTCCAAGACAGGCTGCCTACGGCAGATTTAATATGAGTCAGCAATCGGACTTCTTTGATCAGGAAAGAAAAACATACCGAGCGACTACAAAGAAGAGAGAAATAAAAGAAAGTACGCACTGTGGCGTGTCCAGATTGTAAAACTGGACTTAGGCAAAGTGGGACGAACTTTAATTGATCATTATTGATGGATTCCCGCTTTGATCGATGCCGACGTCGGCATCAAAGAGTCAAAAATGCTAAATATGCGAACTGAGTCTCATAGACTAGAACGAAATAACACGAGAGAAGTAGATGGACATCAGTGTTGCACTGTATTGAAGGCAGGAGAACGACTGCGTGAACCTTAACAAACTAGACTAAGACCGAGGACGGTCTAGATCTTTAGTTTGGGGGAGATGATGCAAATAATTCGCGTTCATCAGTAGAATCGTTCAAAGTACCGAATTCCAAAGTAGGAATATGTACTAGAGAGCTGAGACCAGCCCGAGTTGTCAGCTAACAAGCTAGACTGCTATGCATGCGGAGTACCGAAGTTGGATCATGTATCTGACTGGTATCACTAAGGTCATAAGAGTGATCCATGCTCGTCTAACTAAAGACGGCTCATAGGAACTTGGCCCCCACTCTTACGAGTTGGTAGACCCACCTTATATCCACCAAGGACCTTTTAACGAGCTAGCACCTTGCTTTGTACCAAGGGCATGATGACTTAATGCAACACCGATGAACGGAACTTACTCCAGTGGTTTTGTATTGGCCTATGGATGCAGTCGTACTTTATGCGAACATGATAATAACCTGTTAACTCGGACAAGAGTTATACAGTATACGCCTATATGATGCTTTACTATGGAGAGTCTTGACTACGAGCTAGACTACTCAAATAATGAACGATCTCGCACTAGAGGTTGAGACGAACACTTGGAAGGAGTCAGACACAAGTCAGACTACCGTTCCGGAACTCGATGATTTTGAAACACTTAGATCAGAATAGATCTACCCGGATGCTGGATAAAGTGGAGTGCCGAATGGATATTTGAAGTTCAACCGACGATCGGAAGACTTGGATAAAAGATTGGAACGAGTTAGCCTTGCAATCGGTCTGCCCCATATGCTCATCCGCCAATTACCAATCGAACTATCGGACAAAATATAGCTAGTCCCTACGTTGGAGGCTTCGGAAGAATAGGTTTAGGAAGTTCCCGAGTATTTCAGGAGATTCGAGGCGTTTCATCATTTTCTGGGATCTTGGACCTTTACCGAATATTTGTTATTTCTTTTCACATATATACCTTACATTAGCTAGTTAGACACCAGATAACACCCCGCGGACAAATTCACACCTTTTCCCGAGACTTGTATCTCACCCCATATATCCGAGCATAAGTCCCAGTGTGGCACTCAAAACCTATACCAGAGAATAAGTCCCTGTGAGGCACTCGAAACTATATACCAGAGATAAGTCCCTGTGAGGCACTCGAATCGCTCAGTTCTACCGGAGTGGGTGTCTGAGACGTGCGAAACAGAGAGAAAACTCCTGTGTAGCCATCTTATTCCGAAGAGGATAAAGATAGATAAGTTAGACACGGTCGATTGCCCTAGCTCCCGTTGTCCTTGTCGAAAGAAGTTCTATAAACGAGCCCAGGAAAGGTTGTGGTGAACTATCCTGTGTATATAACCAAAGAAATAAGCCTAGCCTAGCTTCGAGGTCGATTGCCCTAGCTCCCTCGTTCTAGTTTGATTGAAATACGCCTCGTTGGGTCGATTGCCCTAGCTCCCCTTCGTTGTAAAACACCCCATCTATAAAATCCATACAAGGTCGATTGCCCTAGCTCCCTTGCTCCTGGTACTAGTTAGACACGGTCAATTGCCCTAGCTCCCGTTGTCCCTAGTGTTTGAGAAAGAAGTTTGAAGTACATACGAGGTCAATTGCCCTAGCTCCTTCGTCACTGTTGTAATAACATATAGTCTAGCTCGAGACGGTCGATTGCCCTAGCTCCCGTTCTCACTAGCACCAAAGAAAGAAGTCAGCCCACATCTATAAAACTATAAAACATAAAACGCAGTCGAGCCCTAGCTCCTGTAAAAGAAATATAAAAAGCTAAAGAACCCGCGGAACCTTTGACAACGCACCCTCGCACCCTTAATAAATATTTGATACGGCGGTACCATACGAACAAGTCTAACTAAGATTAGTCTTTGTTTTGTTTTGGTTGTGGTTTAGTGTAGATCACGCACACTGCGCATTACCGGGGATGGGAAATTATGCAGTGCAACGTCTATCCCACCGTCTCTGCGATATCTACTGACCTTGCTTCTCCTAGAAATGCTCTACTTCCCTGTTCTAAAAGAACATATTGACTGGGATTCCCACTCCTCGGAATCAACTTCCAGGTCAAGTCCCTCATCAAGTTCGAAAGCACTGCCAAATTTCAATGGCAAGACCAGCAACGGGGCCAACTTTCTATTAAAACGTGCGTTGTTTCCTTCTTTTATTACTCTAATTCATCCTACCTCAACAGGAAGACGAATCCATCGCATATTACCCTACAACATCGGAGCCTCTGCTCCCTCGTGAGCCGAATTTCTGTGAGCGCTCCTTGACCTAAAATCAGACGTCGAATGTCAATCTTCGGTCATCTGGGAGAAGCCAGCACCAGCGCTCTCAACGGGTTGGAGTTTCCTTATTCTTGACGTAAGTCTTCGTATCATTCTCTGCAAACAGCAAGCTGAAAATGAACAGACCGTGAAGAACTCTCAAAGCCATGTTGAATATCGGAAAGGTTACTACCTCGCAAACTTCAGCCGCTTCGACTCGATGATATCTTCATCGTTATCACAAAATAGACTCCACGTATTTGTTCAAAGACTACCTCTCCTTCCAGTACGTGATTGACCAAAAAACTCGGACGACACTCGCAGGTGCCATTCGCTCCTTGCGCGTTTTGATAGATCCCAGCCAGCCTGAAGGCGTGTCGCAGAGAGAGGTAGCGGAGATTGTTGAGGTGTCTGAAGGGTTGGTGGAGGTTGATATTGGATTGTTTGGAACCAAATCTGGCTCAGCATCATCATCATCCTTCGACAAGGTACTGATTCACAAACTCCGTTCTCGACCCCAGATCTCCTCGTTGAGGTTTATGAACTGGTCCAGAGATTCCTGCGCTCTCGCCCGGTACTTTCCGGATGTCCGAACGTTCAACGTCTCGTCATTGGGGGTTACGCCCCCAGAAGTTCCACTCGACTCGGACACCACCAATTTCCCATCCGCATTGAGGAAATTCAGTTTAGGGTTTCAGCGGTCTCCGTCTGTTGATTTGGCGAAGACAACGACGCCGGCCGCGTCACTGCGTCCTAGACTTTCTTCGGGAGCTTTTCCCTACCATCGGCGTGATTGCTGAAAAAGCTGACCAACTTCTCGACACTTCCACACCCCGAATCCGAGTCCGATACCGTCGATCCAAACACCGAGGAGGAACGACCTTTACAAGAAATTGAAAGTCTCTGTATGAAATGTCACGAACAGGTGCGCAACGCGATTAGTTTGAAAAAGGCCGCGGAAGCGACAAAATGGCTGATACAGTGACTTCATAGGGTATAACGCATTTGATGCTCACTTCAATTCCCTACTTCCGCGAAGTCATCGTCATGTTGTTTCGATGCGAGCATTGCAGGGCGGTCAACAACGAGATACAATCAGCTGGGACGATCAAACATATGTGTCGTTAACTGTCAAATTTTTGCGGACAAATCTGACAGTCCTTCAGCTGAGGGTACACTATACACTGCCAGGATATTGAACAGATCAGACTTGAATCGACCAATCCTCCGATCCTCAAGCGCAGCCATCCTCATCCCAGAATATCAACTCACCCTTCCCTCTACCCGCGGCCAGCTCACGATGAATATTCCTTTTTTCTCACGCTATCAAGGTCAAAGCCACTGAGCAACCATCCTCGATGACCCACTCGCGAACTCTTCTCCCTGTCAGCCGTTATCCTGCTTTGGTCAAGCTGTCGTCCGCTCCATGGCATCCGACTGAAGCGCGTCACGTGACAGAGCGGTAAAAAAACTGAAACTGCAGGGTCCCACTATCACTCTCTTTTCTCTTTTTGCTTCCTCAATGACCGGCGGACCAAAGAAACGAACAGACCTTGTCTCTGAAGAGCCATCCACGCCGGCCTCCAAACGACAGCGAAAGGATATCAAAGATACTCTTACAGCTTTCCGATTGACGAGGTCTCATGCTAAGGCAGAGCAAGAGGTTCAACCAACAAAAGCACCGGCCTCCGGCCATTCCAAGTCCACATTGTCCCACAAACCGACCAAACCGAAATCCGCTTCCAACTCAACTGGAACATCCAGCGGCTTGAAGAATGGGTCCAACAACTCGAAAGGAGCGCGGTCAAAGAGTACAAGGTCCAAGGATTCACGACCCAAGCCCCAACCGCTGTCCGTCCCCAAATTGGCCCCATCTGACCAGAACCACAAGAACAATCCGGACACTAATGATTTTATGGACACGCTGTTGTCTGCGGCACCGGTTCCTGATAAGGGTGCGTGTTTGTGCTTGTGTATACTCTCAACCGCATGTCTTACTGAGTCTCAAGATAAAGACCCTCAAGCCATACTTTCCAAACTCAAACAGGGACTCTCTAGTGTAACCAAGGGTGCGTTGGTCTCCAGTTTCAGGAACTAATATATCTTACCTTCGGCAGGGTTGCCCATCTTGAACAATGAAGAAGCGGCATTTGTGCAGCATAACATGGGTAGCGGAAATAGTAAGTCATTCTGGTTGGTGTCAATGATATCTAACTCTCGCTGGCAGCCAGGAAATTCTTGCTAAATTTGGGCCACGACAGTGGTTTTGCAGAACTCAATGTTTGCAGAACTCGATGAAGAAGAAGAGCAGAAACTGGGTGAGGCAGATGAGCTTGTGGAATTCGTGAGCGAAGGTGAAGATGAGCTTGGAGATGAAGACGAAGATAACAACGTAGGTTTTTTCTCCGTTGTTTCGCGCATATCAACAATTGTTTCACTTTGTTCAGATGACGGTCGAAGATGTCACCAAACCGGAGAAGCATCGGAACAAACGGACATTCAAGGGCCGCAATGGTACATATATTTCAAAGGTTTCCGACAAGTTTTCGGTCAAAGAGTTTGAGAACGAGAAGCTTGCGCTGTTTGCCAAGCGCTGTGTCAGAATGGGCATCTGCATTCTTGACATGTACCCGACTGATCCCTATTTTGCCTGGGATTTATTCTCTCAAGAACTTATCAACCTAGCTCAGGATGGAGGTGCAGATGAGTGGATTGAGTGTCTAGACAGGATGTCGGAAAGTCGGAGCGAAATGGATAAGCTGGTCACATTCGCAAGTGTTCTAAATTGTTATTTTCGCTGCGCCTGATATCTGATATGCCAATTTGTTTCCAGATGAACTACGGAAAAACTCAAGTACGTTATGATATTGGCAGTCAGGTTCGTATACGAACCAGCGCGTTCTTTAAAATTTCCCAAATGTCCAAGGATGATATTGTGAGTATCTTGTATTTCGTATCACTGTTCTGAAATTTCGCCAGATGATTACAGTGAATTGGTTGCTGGAAGGGCGCAGGTACCACCATGATGAAGTTGATATAGAGGTATGTTTTGCCATTTCGCTAATGTCATCTCTATAAGATGGGTAGGGCACTAATACTACGACAGGCTAGATCTTGTAGCAAATATCCCTTCTCAACACCGCTTCTGGGGTTGGCTCTTCGGGGTTATTTTATTGAAGGCAATCCGGAATAGGACCGCGCACTTGTTGCCCATCTAAAGGAAATTGAACGAATTCCCCTTCCTCTCGTTGCCATGTTTACGACTCTTGTATGAAATTTTTGTTTTTCATGAATTATTCTTTGCTAATTGTACCGTTCAGATAGGACATGCGATTCAGGAATGGGCGGCTGGGTACAAAACTAGAATTCCCTTTACTAGGGAAAATGTCCGCCCCCAGTAAGTTTGACTTAGAAACAATTTATATATATATTGTGCTCATTCCTGAAAGCTATCACTCCCTCATGCAGACTCTTCTGGAAATGAAGAGGGAGGCTCTGAAATATGTCAACCGTCTTGAAACGAAGCTGTTCAAAGAGATGATGTATGTAAAATCTATTGATTATTGTAACACTGCTCACTGTTTTTTCAGGTCTGCTGGTCCCGACATTCTTCCTCCTCAAACTTACGACTATGGTGGCCTTGATGCGCATGCCGAAGAACTGGAGAAACAAGAAGCTGCTACAAAAGTGTTTCAGGTAACAGGTGATCTAGGTGATACCGCAGATGGAGAATTCTCTGATTTGCAAACTAAAATCCCTGCATCCCTCGACACTGCAGAGGAAGCTGTATAAGGTGGAGGTTGGAATGATTGGTTTGCTGATTTTTTGCCATTAATATTGTCTACCATTAAAAACCTGTATCTTTTTTGGGCTATTAATGAAACATGAACTCTTGATCCTTGAAAGTATTGAGGCGACAAAAAACAGATTCATGATGGCTAGATTCCAATGTGGAAAGATCTAGATTGTAGCACAACGCTCCGAAACAGTTTGAATCTTTGTAATTGTTTTTCTGTTCATTGGCTGGTACTTTCAGATTATACATAGATTCTCCTGATCTTATGGGAGCACAACAGACACACAACACAGCATGAATATTTGTCCTGATAGTTTATAACAGCAGCAAAGGAGGAGGCAAGAAAGGCAGGGAGCAGTAGGAATTGGGCTATAAATGGTACATGAAGAATCAATATAGGCAGGGAGAAGCAGGGAGAAGCAGGGAGAAGCAGGGAGCAGCAAGGAGCAGTCATAATTGTACTATGAATGGTATATGACAAATCAAGATGGGCAGGGAGTAGGCAGGAAGCAACAAGGAGCAGCAGGAAGTAGAGGAAAGTAGCAAGGAGCAGTCATAATTGTACTATAAATGGTATATGGCAAATCAAGAGGGGCAGGGAGTAGGCAGGAAGCAACAAGGAGCAGCAGAAAGTAGAGGAAAGTAGCAAAGAGCAGTTGTAACTGTACTATAAATGGTACATAACAAATCAAGAGGGGCAGGGAGAAGCAGGGAGCAGTTATTAAAGGCTCACAGATTAGTCTATATTGTACCAAAGATTGAACTTCTTGCTCCTGTAAAATTTCAGATTATCCACAACTTTGTGATGGAAAATTCAGAAGCATTTTAAGATGCTTTCAAGTTACTGTTTGCTACTTTCAAATCATAAAATAATTCTCTGGGACCAGTTCAGAATATCCTGTCTGGTATTTGATACTCTAGAATTTAGAGGGTATGCATAGAGAACATGGAGATTCTATCACTCTATAGAGGGTCCAGAGGCTCTAGATATTCTCAAAAAGTGTGATGATAATGTCTGATGCTTTTGAGCTTGGGTACTTTTACCTGATGAAGGACAGCCCGTTCACCATCAGAATGATCAAGAAAGCGATCAACCCTAGAACCATCGATCAGATCTACGGATCACGTAAGACTTGCATAGAAGATTATGACAAGTACAAAGAAACTGTCATCTCGATCAATGAAATGTGGCGCAGGCGCCAGGAACAGAAAAAAGGAACCCGAGGATGGGGTTTCTGGGGTAACAAGTCGGACTCAGCACCGGCCAAGCCCAATACTACTCAAGGTTCGAAGCCTGCACAACCAACCGCAACCCAGGGGGATTGCCGAGACGGAACAGGCATGACCTTTGGAGGAACAGGCCGTCCAATGGATTTGGACAAGGCAAAGGCAGAAAGGCGTTGCTACAACTGCGGTCAGAAGGGCCACATGGCGCAAGACTGCCCTCAACCCAAGAAGTTCACAACACGACAAACAATGGTGGCAGTGGACCCAGAATCAAACAATCGAGGGACAACGAGTCAGGCAACCACAGTCAGACAGGCATTCATGAGCCTTGGCAATGAGGAACAAGCAGCGCTCGCTAAGGAATTGGGTTTTGTGCTCCCTCCGCAGTAGACACAGGTTCTGTGGAGGACAATTTAGTTATGGATACGACCCCGAGTAATTATAGAGATAGCGGTATCATATACACAATAGATACAGAGCAATCCATTAATTTAACATCCAAACCAAAAGAAAACCCTGTAAAGCGACACAAGCCTTGGACCCCTGAATGGATAAACCAAGTCCTAAGGGAAGCAAACATGAGCAGAGCTATTGGACACCTCAGAGCATGGATGCCGGATAAGCGCAAAAGAGAAGCTACGGAACAAACAGTACTGGCAGTCCAACAATTAGGCAATGATGATGCTGTACAAGCCATTAAAACCCTAAAGAGTAATAAAATATTTGTACAAGGAACCAAAGGACAGGATCTTAAGTTACAAGCGACGATCAAAAACATCGAGAATAGTGTAGTAGTAATGGCAAATGCACTACTGGATAGCGGAGCAACGGGTTCGTGTATCAACAAAGAGTTCGTAATAAAAAAACAACCTCCCGGTTAAGCCACTTCCTATACCAATGCCAGTATACAACACCGATGGGTCGCTAAACTCTGATGGGGCAATAGAAGGATTCACCAAAGTACGAATGACAATTGGAGACCATGCCAAACGCATTGAGCTTGCAGTCACCAACCTGGGAAAAACAGACATATTTCTGGGCTTGGACTGGCTCCGCTTCCACAACCCTTCTATAGACTGGCCGGAATCGCTTCTCACGTTTGATCGATGCCCTGAAAAATGTGGACATAGCCCTTGGTGGACACAGCCAGAAGAACAGAGGTTAAATCATCTAGACACAGGCGACCAAACGTTCATATTCGACTGGGAAGGATATATCTACAATGCTAGCCACATTCAAGCCACATCATCAGAAAAAGCTGGAGAACAATATGTCCGAGAATTCCCAGACGTCTTTAACAAAGAAGGATTTGATGAGCTGCCAGAGCATTGTCCATGGGACCATGCAATAGAACTGACTCCGGATTCCAAACCGGTTGACTGTAAAGTCTATCCTTTGAACCCAAAGGAGCAGAAAGCCTTAGACAAGTTTCTAGAAGAAAATCTACGCTCTGGAAGGATCCGATCCTCAATGTTGCCCATGGCCTCCCCCTTCTTCTTTGTAAAGAAAAAAGATGGCACTCTACGTCCCGTCCAGGATTATCGGAAGCTTAATGAGATGACAGTCAAAAATTGCTACCCACTGCCACTGATCCAGGAACTTGTCGATAAGCTCAAAGGCGCTAAAGTTTTTTCTAAAATGGACATCCGTTGGGGCTACAACAACATCCGGATCAAAGAAGGGGACAAATGGAAAGCAGCCTTCCGTACAAATAGGGGTCTTTTCAAACCAACTGTTATGTTCTTTGGACTAACCAACTCACTGGCAACCTTCCAGGCCTTCATGAACCACATTCTGAAACGACAGATTGACTCACGACACGTAATTGTGTACATGGATGACATCCTAGTATTTACCGATACAGTGGAAGAGCACAAAGTCATTGTACGACAAGTGCTCCAAATACTAAAGGAAAATGGCCTGTACCTAAAAAATGAGAAATGCATGTTTGAGTCACCACACGTAGACTATCTGGGTGTAATTGTCGGAAATGGAACCATTAAGATGGACCCAAAAAAGGTAGAAGCCGTTACGGATTGGCCAGCTCCAAGCAAGAAATGAGATGTCCAAGCGTTCTTGGGTTTCTGTAATTTTTTCCGACGGTTCATCAGGGGTTTCAGTAAAGTGGCCAGACCGTTCAGCCGTCTCACAGGAAATACAGAATGGACATGGGGAGAAGCGGAACAGATTGCGTTTGACAACCTGAAAGCTCTCATCACAGAAGACATAACCCTTCTCATCCCGCGTGACCACGGTCAGTTTCGTGTGGAAGCCGATTCTTCAGACTTTGCCAATGGAGGTGTCCTATCCCAGAAAGTCGACGGGAAATGGTTCCCAGTGGCCTTCCGGTCTAGGTCGCTCAATGAAGTAGAACAAAATTATGAGATCTATGACAAGGAAATGATGGCAATTATGGATTCACTTGACATGTGGCGCCAGTACCTAATGGGAGCGGATGAGTCAGTAGAGATATGGACAGACCACCAGAATCTTCAGTATTTTAGGAAGCCCCAGAAGCTCAATTAGAGACAGGCTCGATGGGTTACTGAACTTGCTGAATACTTGTTTAACCTGCATCTAGAAAAGTACCCTAGTCCAGGAGAAGCCCGCAGAAGCCAGGGATTGACTCATATTTTCCAGACATTTCAGGTCACCTCAAGTACTCCAGAAAGTCTAGAGTGTCCAGGTTCCCCAAATATTGGGCCAAAGCCCAGGTTCCCTTGCCTATCTAAAAGCAGCCTTAAGACACTCTTGCTGTTGTGCAGTGAGCTTTCAGTTTCCTTGGGAACATTTTTGAAGAATGTTTTACTGTCTTTCAGGTGTCTTTCAGGTGTCTTTCAGGGTCTTTCAGGGTCTTTCAGGGTCTTTTAGTTTCTTTGATAGACTCAGGGTGCCCTTGAGGTCGTTTCAAATTGCTTTCACATTCTCAAGAGAGCTACTACAAAGTCTATTGTATCCGAAATAAACATTTGTTGAGGAAGTATTGGCAAATCAGCATGCACACTCATCACTAGAATGAATACTTTCACTATACTTGAGTACTGCCAAAATATTCTTCACCATTGCCCGCGCCCCCCAAACCTACTCAACTTTGTTCCAAGGCCAATCCACATTATGATTGACATCATCCCCATTCTAACCATCCTCCAATGCCCTAACACCACCCAACGTAAGTGCCTCCATTATCCTCGTAAACACATTCATATCCTCCCTCGCTTTATTTGAGTACCTCACCCCAACACCATGCTTCCCATTGTCATCAACGTCCATGTATCCCATGTCGGCCCTGGCCCCTTCACCCTCCGCTCCGATGGATATAGTTGAGGAATGATTGCCAGAGAGGATCGATGGATTGAACGGAGGGGTCGCCGACGATGTAGTATAAGAGTGATTGGGCTCGAGTTACAGCAACTAGAAGAAGGGGTGGTTTTTTAGAATCACGGCTAGAAAAGTAGTGACTCTGACCATTGAATCGACGAGGGTTAGCCACAAAACCGAGTGTATGTCTGAGATCATACTTTACGAATTCTCTACTGTTCCGTACCGTAGAAATGATTATCACATGTCGTTCCTACACAGCACAAAATTTCCACAACTTGATCACCAAAAGATGTATAAGACAGGCGTACCTGCCCTTGAAACTCTTCCACACTTCCAACCTTGGTGGAATCTGCGACAGCCCTCAGCGCCGTACACATCTTGAGTACTTGAGCATGATAAGGCGCAATGACTCCGATATCGTTATCAGCTGTGTGAGAAGCATTTATGAGTATGGGCGTTCCAAAACTGAAAAGTGGTACATTCAAGAAAGGACTCACTTATACGCAATCATCTATCCGCCCTACTAACATCTTCACCTGCGTCGCCTCGTCAATATTAAAGGATGCCAGAGAAGAAGCCTCCCGGTCATCCTTTTCAGCAACAGGGAACACGATCTGGAACTTTTTCGCTACAAGGTGCTGAGAGTCGAAGTAAAAGTTGATGAGTTTGGGATCACCGCAGCACTCGAGATCTCTGCTGTAGAATCTATTGTTCGGGAATTTAAGTATCGCGCCGTGGGACCGGAAGTTTTTGGTGAGTTTTACCACACTATGACAACGAGTTATCAGGCATTGAAGAAAAAGAAAGGAAGAAAGTCCATCAGGAACTTACGATTTACCACACCCCTTCACCTCATTATACACCTTCGTCTTCATCAACCTCTCAATAAAACTCATTCCCAACCCTAGCATCCCCGCTACAGTCGATCTAATAGTAGGCCCCAGCTGCTTAGGATCCCCAGACATTCGTATTATTATCAGCTATGGTCTTGATTCCAATCATAACCTCCGGCTCCGTAGCCTGCCCAGCCTCGTCAACAAATATGACTGAAATGTCCGCGGGGCATTCCGATCCCGTGCAACATGTTCGCAGAGAAACAGGTCGTGACAATAACTCGAAACTTGAGCATAGTCTACATGCCAGGGACACTAAATATCCCGTCCTTGTTTTAAACGTGTACGGCTCCACAGACGTCGGTATTTCATTTTTTTGTTACGCGAGGGTGCGTAGCCGCGGAAAAGCTCGGTAGATTTGAGACCGGCGGCTGCAAGGCGGGATGCAATCGGATCTGCAGCAGAGTTGGACGGTGCGGTAGCGAGAATTCGAGAGGTTGAATCGAGTGTGAGAACTTGGAGAATAGCTTCAACCATGGTGACCGTTTTCCCAGTTCCAGGCCTGTACATGCATCAAGTCATGAATGTAGACAGACTGTAATCACCACTCACGGCCCAAAGATGACGAACGGCATTGAGCCAGGCTCTTGATCGACAATCAATAGTACAGCCTGTTTCTGGGGCGGATTACCCGCGATGAGAGGAATACGCCATCTCATGGTCGGAGAAGCAATCATAGTGGGAATCCTCTTTGGACGCGGAATCTGTTGCTAGGGGATGCGGTGAAAGAGTGGTGAAACTTGAGTCCGACTTCTTTGCGTACAAAGTGAACGCCCCTTCGAACCAGTGACCTGGAGAGCTATTCGGTGTGCATACGATCCCCTGGAGTACAGATAGTCAGTCAAGGAAGGAGATATATCGTGAAAGCAATTATACCCACCAACAAGCACAGTAGGTCATTTTTCAGCCAGCCCTGGGTAAGTGAAACAGACTGTTTAGCGTTGCGACTCGAAAAAACAAGAACAGCGAACATACTAATAGTAGGAGTCGAATCGCGATAGTTGTGCACTAATGATATTGTAATACTCCAAGTCCCGACTAGAAGAACTCAGATATTAGAAACGTTTGAGACGAAAGGCGGAGTAAAGGACAATCTCACTCCATCTGAAACTCTTCTACTCAAACGAGATGTTTAAAATGCTTGCCAGGCGTCTCGCCGGTGACAACTGAAGAACGAAGAAACAACCTTCGAACTCGATCAAGGATCTCCTTCGTCGAGCTGATAGCCAAAGTAGCCTCGAGATTCGTCGGGATCTTCGCCAGCGGTAGCCTGTCGACATAAGGAATGGCTTTGGTCGAAGGCGGAGCCTCTCCTTCGACAATCTTGGTTTCTTTCGGTACGTTTACACGGAACGTAGGGTGTTTTAGGCTTGAGCATTTGATGATCGACCTGTGAGCCGATAATAACGCGTAGCGAACGAGCGATAATGAATTGGGACTTCAGATTGATATCTTCGAAGAAAAAGGTCTTCTGCTCGACCAAGGTGCGTCTGGGTCATCTTGACCGAGAAAGTTGACGACGAGTAAGAAGAGATTAATTATTTGGCTGGGCGCGTTGAGAGTGACCGTGAATCTGGAAAAACATTCAGTGGCGTAGAAAGAAAGGAAGAACGGAACCACTCACGGAGAAAAAGTCCTTTCCCCCCTGTGACGAAGCAAGCCGGATATCCATGCGACGCTGGTATCAATAGTGAACCTGGCGATGGACTCGGTGATGGAGCTAATGCTGGAACCAAAGGAAACAACGCTACTTGCTGCGGCCGGTGCTCATCAGGATGCTAGACTCGGTGTTCGCATCGGTGCTGGTCCTGTCGTTCAGCTCTGTGTTAGTCATACAGCTAGTCAGTGTTGGATTCAAATGGCTGGTGTGATGAAGGATAAGGAAATTGACCTACAATGGATTTCTTATAAATCTCAAGGAGAGCGAAAGGAGAACGAAAGAGTCTTCGAAAAGCCCCCATGAATATGATTAGGTTTTCCATTACGCGAGTATCGTATTTGAAGTAGAGCATACCAAGCAAGCCGAATCGCCCTGAGTACTGTTGCGAATGGGTTTGCGTCGAGCCTCTTGTTCAGAGCTTGATAATGGGTGTATGCTCGCTCAGAGTAATCGAGTAATGATAGCCGGAAATGGTCATTGTATGAGAAAGTGTCGGTGACCGAGCATAGACTGGTAAGGGAGAGGAATGAAAATTGTTGAGCAGCCGAGTACAAAAAGCTGCAGCGAGGTGTTTGCATTGCAACTGTACAGAGAGCAGTGGTGGGCGTCTAATTTCTTGAGACGAGTTGGACGTAATGCAGGGCTTCTGCAGAATATGAGCATGTTTTACTATCTTATACAAAGTAAAACATACCTTATAAACGTGAGAGCAAAAGCAAGGAAGCTCAAGCGCCCATGGTACTCGGCGTTAAACGTTAAACATTGATCCGGCGTTCCGGCGGCAATGTGGGGTTCGTGGGAAGTTGGACGGACCTGAACGGCCCCTCCTCCTGCTGTTCTAGCATTACCACACGATGCCCCTCCAAATATTTTCAGACACCGTCGCTTTCGAGACTTTTCCCCAGCCTTTGCCTCCAAAAGGTGACTACATTGTTCAATTTCAAAACGAGGGTGAAGAGGAGAACGACGACAATCCGTCGGATGACGCTTCCTTTTTTGGTCCAAATACAACCCCAGAAAGACGCTCAGGAATCTCTTTCGATAAGGCTAAAAGATGGCTTGCGAAATGGCTCAAGTCAGACTCTGTCAAGCTACACTTCTGCCATGCTACCGGAGTGGAATTCTCGTCCAGGCAGATTGAGTTTGCCCATATTCTAGTTCCTAAATGTGGTTTCAAATCTACAGGAAATGTAACTTCTATCCATTTATGGGATGCGACCTACTGGCTAATGTTTCTCTAGCTAGATAAACTTGAGTTTTGCCTCGGAATGGTCCGTAACACTCTGTGCATCCACAGTCGTCTTTTTCTGATGCCCCGTAAGTTGTGCCAGACCTGATCTCTCCTCTCTTCTCACTTTCCTCAGTTCAAGTGCCCGTGCACCGAAGCTTAGATGCCTACCATCTCGTTCTACTGCCCCTCAAGGAGGAAATTCAACTAGTAAACAAATATCTCTCGAATTACAGAGATCATTTGTTGTCCAAAGACCCGAATCGCGTTGGCATTAGGCCATACAGTAAAACCCGTTCAGGTGGGCTCTCCTCGGAGTTCGCAGGGCTGGTGAGTAGCATTATGGTTCTCTCTCGTTTTTGTCTAACGCTTTTGATTTAGAGGGCTGGCGCAATTCACGAATACATTCTCCTTCCCTCCCCGTATTTCAAACACACCGCTCCTCCGATTCATGTACGCGAAACATTCCCTAGCGAACAAACCACAAACGGCGAAGACTCGCCGCCGCCAACTTGGCTCAGCTTTCCCTATCCCTTCCGAGATTTTCCCAAATTCAAATCTCACACCTCTCCGTTTGCTGTCCTTGTCAATACTCTCAGGGCTTTGGAAGAATACGATCATCCGGGGAGTCCCCAGCCGCTGGTAGCTAAGCTCGACTACAGCCACTATGCACACTTGGAGAACCTAATCTATCTGGCTCTCCTTGGTCGCCACGTAAACGATTCTGGTTCATCCCTCGAAAATCGAGAGCTCCGTAATTATGCCGCCGCTTTTGCTCAATTCGCCAGTATCTTCCACGTCATTCTCTCTCACTATAATGCACCACAACGTGGCAGAGGGCCCCGCGCTCGTAGCACTGGTTCCCCGAACCCCTCATATGTTTCGCTTCCTGAAACTTCCACAGCGCAGAATCCGGAGGCTGACCCTTTGAACAAGTTTGCGAAAAAGCTAATGTCTCTCTCGCTCGGCAATAAGGCAGCGGACAAAAAAGGTTCAAGCACTCAAGGACAAAAGGTACTAATGACCGCCCGGAGAGCCATGCGGGCTTTGCACTTAGGTCATACTATGAGCCCTGCCGATCAAATTCGAGACCGTTATCTGGCTGGTATGGATGGTACTACTAGGGATCACGCCGGTATGGACGGTGCTGTTCAATTTCCACTCGAACTCAGGCCAGTTACAGTTGTATATTGACGAAGCACGATTATCCGGATATTTATTCTACGTTCCTTGAACCTCTCTTGACACGAGTCGCTAGTACCGCTTGTCCATCCATCTATTCTGCCCATAGAGCGCTTTCCGCCACATAACGAATGTATCTACATACGGACAAAAATCAAATCAATGTATATCGAGTTTAGAAATCAAATGATACGTACAGTACAATTTGAGCTGGAGTTTGACAATAAAAACAAGGTAAATGAAGTAGACTGATTTGGTCGCCAATCCGAGTCGGATTTCTTTTCCGACGCTTCATCGGCCGGCTAATACCGGGTGAATTCCCGAGCGCTAAATGCTAAAAACCAACCTAATCAATCTCCTTCAAGTTGAGCTTGTCCTCCGTGCCCTTCCGTAAGTGTCTGCGTGCCCGAGTTTTTACCTACTGAATTTCTAGTCGTAAAAGGGCTCCCTTATCACCTCAAGCTGCGCGTTTCCGTCGATCAAGAAACAAGAGCTCATCGGCTTCAACATTTAACCCAACCAGCTGCAAATCAGGACCGGCAGCTCTATCACGTCCTCCAGGACCTCCGCAGTCCTCTTCTACATTTGTCAGGGATTCACCGCCTTATGAAAAGTGTCGAAGTTTGGATCTTCCAACGTGGCTTTGCATATCTCCCTCAAGCTGTGTACATTGGACAGCTGAGATCCTGGTAAGTTGATTCTGGCTGAGCCTTTCCAAAGCTGACCGTCAGTAGTGTACCCCGCGCCATTCTCCCTCGCTTGTCCGTTAAAATTGACACGGGTTATGTTCGAATATTACAGTGCGTGTTTTTTTTCCTTGCTCTTTGGAGGCTCCCAGTTGATTTAGTATTACTCTTTGAATTCTGCAGTATCAGTAACCTATGAACCTTTCTTCCACTCTGGCGCCCGTTCGAACACCAATGAACCCGAATCCACTCAGTAACAATCGAAGGCCGGGGGAGGACACAGCTGTAGACTTGTGAATCAACGTGCTGCCGAGGTTGTCAGTGATGACGAGGAAGCTGGCGCAATCGTCACGAGCGATAAGTGGGAAGGAAGGGAAGTGAGGAAATTGGATGGGTCAAACGTGCTTGTGCAGGGCCTCGGACTGTGAGTAAATCACTTCCCTCTATTGCTTAGAAAATCGTCTTTATTAAAAATGCCTGTTTAACGTTTAACAGCACTCATCTCTCCCACCACCCAACGCTACTTGTTCGGTTTTCCTTACACCGGCTCCCTCATTCGAAGTCGTCCCGAACTGACCCGCTGCTATACGCTCTATACCCACCGACGACGGCCAGTATGTCGGCTCAAGCTCCTCGAAAAACGGCTACGATCCAGCCGAAACCGATCCAGTGTCGACTGTGGACTCTTTAGGTTTATCATCTGGATGTTCCGAGTTCGGCTCGACGACGAACCAGGAACGAGTGCCACTTCATGGACGCCCATAGACGATCAATACGGTCCCCAGAATAAGCGGAAGCGCCGCTCCAACGACTCCCGCTTCCTAAACCTGTCCAAGCTTTTCCCCTTCAACGTGTCTTTCCCAAACACTTGAGCCTTTCCTAATACCACCGCTCCTCCTTCTGACATCAGTGAATCGTTGGACGAAATACAGAATGTGCTGGATGGAGAGGCCAGGAATGATTGGCCGACTGATGCTATAGATTAGTGGTGAGTGGAGGGGGCGTTTCCGATGCAATTTCACCTTGCACTTCTCGACAGGCTTGTCTCCAAAGAAGTAAATTTACATCACGTAATTCTTTGGTTTCATGCTCACGATATCGCATCACTAGAATGAAGCAACTTGTCGTGCATGAATCGATACTTTTTTTTTCCGTGCTTCCGCAATGGTCGAGCCGGGAATGCGCATGGTTTTCAACATGGAGCAGGTCATACCCGCCACCGCCGTCAGCCCATCGAGTATGGTTACCATATTCACGGATTATGCAGCTGTCGGAACTGAAAGCCCGCCGCAGGTGAATTTTTCTTCTTTTCCTACCTTTAACCTCTTTTGCTCATCTTCCTTCAACCTTGAAGCTGCATACCGCAAAGTCCCCCGCGTCGAATCTGCCAAGTTATTCGAAACAGGCATTTCTGTTACAGAAGCCAAGAAGGACCCGCTGCGTGAGCATGTTCCTCGGGCTGTATGTCAGCTGTATGCGAGTGGCAAACAGCTCGAGTAAGTCCTTCTGACCTCTATATTTATTATTCTCGCCTTTTCCAATCTACATACTCAAGGAATCGTGGGGCCCTGACGGCCATGAATGGATATTTATCATTCTTTCTTTGAATAGGGATGGAGATGGTGCTTCCTACAAGTATTCTATCCCACTCGAGTATCGAATGGCTCGCACTCCGAACGAAGAAACACCGGGGCCATCTTCGCCAGATGTTATTGCAAGCATCCTATTGGAGTGGGTAAGATGGATCCATGTACTATCCGTCGTTTCCAATCCACTCACCTGATAACGCGGTAGATTCAGAAAAGGTCCCAAGATCTCGATGGGGATGATTGGTTTGAGGAGATTGCTAAAAGCAGCTCTCTAGCTAAGTAGGATGACTGCAGACTCGTATCCGTACATGCCTCATGAGGTTTCGCGGCGTTCACTAAACTATCTTCCCCTTTATGACTTCACGGTACATGACTTGGATATTACGAACGTATATGTTTGAGTTTGTTTTCTTCTTATTATATTTCAGGTATCTCTCAAACAGTCCTCCGCCCCTCACTTGAGTTGGGTCACGGTGTACCTTCACTTTTCACTTTGGTCTGGATCGTCGCATTGGTCGAAACATTTTTTTAATTCCTATTTGTGTTGTATTGTACATGTCTTAAAGCCATCCTAAGAATCATAAAGGATATTCGCATTCGAACAATGTTTCGTTACTTAAAGAGTAGAATTTGACGGAAAAAGGAAGAGAACGGTTTTCTTCGGTTACGTTTCGGCCAAATAACGCTGGCGCTTGCTTTCATCCACCACGGTCAATTCGTTTTTTCTGCAGCTCTGCAGGTCACCAACGGTTTCCGACTCGGGAATATACCCTTCCTCTTGCTATTCTGATGATGCACGCGGGCCAGAGCTACCACATTCTGCTTTCGCCACTCTCCAAGGGTTATGAACGAATCACGTTCGAATATCGCCGTACTTTTTTTTAGCTTGTTTTTTTCCGCTTCAACGGTAATAACCCTTTATTAGTGCAGTATTGTTGGCTTATGGAATCTGTCCCAAGAGAGTTAGTGGAGGATTGGTACTGTCAGGAAATAGGGTCGACGTGTCGTGGTTCGCCTGCAAATAATCACTCAGTCACACGCATGGCAATTCTTGACACCACCCGGCAGCTCCAAAAGTCGACGTGGATTTGAACGGTCGATAACCGGTTGACCAAAAAAAGAGTTTCGGAAAAGATGGGTAGGGAATGAAATGGTTTCTAACCTACGCCCACCGTCCTCCCCTCCCCCTTTCCGATATGTCTATCCCATTCACTTGTGTCCGTACGACTATCCGACTCGGTATTGGGCATTTTGACTCGACAGCATAGCGTCCACTACTTCCAGGGCCACAAAGCGAACACAGCTTTATTACCATTTAATCGCAATGAGGAGCTGCCGACGGGCCACAGATCATCACCTTCTCGTGGCGAATACTGGTGGTGTTTTTGCATCTTCGATATAAAAAGAGACGAAGAAGCAGTGTAGTAGTGACTATTCCCCCCATTTTTGCCCAACATTTGCAGTGCTCATGCGTCTCTTCCAGGGTGCAAGTAATTTCACTATCAATGGTCGTTCGTTCACATCCACTGAGGGACTCGACGAACATCTCCTCTCCGAGTCAGCCAACATGGGACCATCGTCTGGCACTCAGATAGCTGTAGACGCTATTCGCTCCGTCTTTGGCACTTCGGACATCATTCAAGGAAATAATCATCACAGTAGTTCATCATGGTGGGTTCTTGTTGATATAGTAGTGCTCGGCGGTTAAAACTCAAAACGCTCCCTTTTGAAGATCATCATCGACTCCGACTCGGAACAGGTCCCGTTGGCCACAAAGAGGAAGAAGACCGGACGAAGATTCTACATCCCACACTACTGGTGAAGACCGGTTGCCACAGCGGCTTCGAGGTCTGAATTATCCATCCCCATCAGACACCATACATTATTCAAACCGTACCCCTCGATCCAGAGCAGTAGGCTGACGCCACAACTATAACTCTTCTACCGCGTCGCATTCTTGGCACATGAATGATTTTGAGGAACCGTCCTTCGACGAGTGAGTTGTTGATTTTATTGTAAAAAATATCCTCTCTTATTTAATGGCTGCACCAGCCGTCGACCCCTTCCCCGTCACCGACACCATCTTCAATGTTTCTTACTCGCCCCAGATTTTTTTTTCAAGTTCTGGCTACCTTCTCGATGAAAACTGTACTGGATTTAGCAGCTGCGGCAAATTGCTTCTAGGCTGGTTCAAATGGAAAAGACGATAAGAATGCCCTGGACTGTACGTCGTTTTCTCATATGCTCAGTTGATATTCCTGCTAATGCAGGTATTCCATCTTAGCGCACCTTCTACCCGCAATGGTATAGCTTGACTCTTTTCCAGTTCGAATGTCCCACTGCTGATCCTCCATCCCTTCTTCATCCCCGCCTGGATCCTGTCGTGTCTTTGTTGGGATTTCAAACCGAACTCGCCACGACATATGAAGTGTTTCGGGCTCGACTGCGTTTTATGTTTTTATGGTTTTATAGATGTGGGCGGACTTCTTTCTTTGGTGCTAGTGAGAACGGGAGCTAGGGCAATCGACCGTCTCGAGCTAGACTATATGTTATTACAACAGTGACGAAGGAGCTAGGGCAATCGACCTCATGTGTACTTCAAACTTCTTTCTCAAACACTAGGGACAACGGGAGCTAGGGCAATCGACCGTGTCTAACTAGTACCAGGAGCAAGGGAGCTAGGGCAATCGACCTTGTATGGATTTTATAGATGGGGTGCTTTACAACGAAGGGGAGCTAGGGCAATTGACCCAACGAGGCGTATTTCAATCAAACTAGAACGAGGGAGCTAGGGCAATCGACCTCGAAGCTAGGCTAGGCTTATTTCTTTGGTATATACACAGGATAGTTCACCACAACCTTTCCTGGGCTCGTTTATAGAACTTCTTTCGACAAGGACAACGGGAGCTAGGGCAATCGACCGTGTCTAACTTATCTATCTTTATCCTCTTCGGAATAAGATGGCTACACAGGAGTTTTCTCTCTGTTTCGCACGTCTCAGACACCCACTCCGGTAGAACTGAGCGATTCGAGTGCCTCACAGGGACTTATCTCTGGTATATAGTTTCGAGTGCCTCACAGGGACTTATTTCTCTGGTATAGGGTTTGAGTGCCACACGGGGACTTATGCTCGGATATATGGGGTGAGATACAAGTCTCGGGAAAAGGTGTGAATTCGTCCGCGGGGTGTTATCTGTTGTCTAACTAGCTAAGGTAAGGTATATATGTGAAAGAATAACAAATATTCGGTAAAGGTCCAAGATCCCAGAAAATGATGAAACGCCTCGAATCTCCTGAAATACTCGGGAACTTCCTAAACCTATTCTTCCGAAGCCTCCAACGTAGGGACTAGCTATATTTTGTCCGATAGTTTGATTGGTAATTGGCGGATGAGCATATGGGGCGGACCGATCGCAAGGCTAACTCGTTCCAATCTTTTATCCAAGTCTTCCGATCGTCGGTTGAACTTCAAATATCCATTCAGCACTCCACTTTATCCAGCATCCGGGTAGATCTATCCTGATCTAAACGTTTCAAAATCATCGAGTTCTGGAACGGTAGTCTGACTTGTGTCTGACCCCTTCCAAGTGTCCGAGTTAACAGGTTATTATCATGTTCGCATAAAGTACGACTGCATCCATAGGCCAATACGGAACCACTGGAGTAAGTTCCGTTCATCGGTGTTGCATTAAGTCATCATGCCCTTGGTACGAAGCAATGTGCTAGCTCGTTAAAAGGTCCTTGGTGGATATAAGGTGGGTCTACCAACTTGTAAGAGTGGGGGCCAAGTTCCTATGAGCCGTCTTTAGTTAGACGAGCATGGATCACTCTTATGACCTTAGTGATACCAGTCAGATACATGATCCAACTTCGGTACTCCGCATGCATAGCAGTCTAGCTTGTTAGCTGACAACTCGGGCTGGTCTCAACTCTCTTCTAGGACTTGTTTTTTTCGGAATAGTCGGGCTTTTTTACTGCACATGCCACAGACGAGTCCTCCCTCCATCACCTTTTCATTCGACGGATCCCTTCGTTCACACCACCCTCGGATGACGGAATTCTGACCGGCCAACATTTACTGTTTCTTCAAGATCCAACTCTGATGTTCAGATATTCGCGGACTAGGATGTTAATACGTTCTTCTTGTCGTGAGAAGTAGCCGGGAGTAGCACGTCGAAAAAATTCTACAAACATGTAAATGCTTCGTTTTCTCGTATAGATTGGTAATGCAATTCACTGTCACTCTCTTTAGGTTTTCCTACTGTGTCCGACACCCGCTCTGCTGCTCCTGTTTTTTGACACTGGTCCATCACACTTGGCAACTCTGGTGAACTCGTTTCCCCAGCGGAGAACGAGTGGTGGGGAGGGAGAACCGGAGAACGCGGGTCAAGTCGGGGAGGTGGATGCGGGTAAAGACAAGTGTCGATACGGCTTGTCTCCTTGATCTTCAAGGGCATGACGAAGTCGGTACGTCTTCATTGCGTGCCTTCGAACACTTTCCCTAAAGTTTGTCCTAGATTTTGTCCTCTTCTTGGTCGTTTCTCGTCGCCTCCTTTGGATCCTCTGTGTCTTCTTCGGGGTCAGTTTTGATCAGACCTTCCACTTCAGGCTCAAACCTAGCGTCTGTGCTACCTTCATCCTGACCGTACCCACTCCCACTCCCTCCTTGGCTTATTCTTCCTCGTCTTCGGCCACCACCACTACATCCAAGCTGGCTACGGAACACAAGTCAAGTTCGAGAAAGGTCCCAGTCGAAAGCTTTTCCCTCTAAGATACCAGTTCAGTCACAATGGTGCGTCCTGAGCTTTTGTAGCCTTTTCTCAAAACCCGGTTTCTGATTTGCTCTCTTATTTTGCGAAATTGAGTAGCGCGAACATGATCCGCAAGGTCTATAGAACATTAGTCTGGGATCCTGGCAACGCAATCACAGAACGGAGATATGCTGAGCATGGCGCACGTTTTGATCTGAAGTCTGGCATATGTTGGTTCGTTGACGTCTTTCTGTTCTTCAGACGTTTGAAAATGTGACCTTCCAAGTTCCAAGCTATTGTGGACGTGGTCACGATCCTCATGGTATGTTATATCACTTGGTATTCCGCGCAGATTTTCATCTATCTTTTATACAGAGTGAGTACTCTACGTCACTATCAACTCGAGTGAATGAGATCCCCTCGGGACAGGCGTCGCACCACGGGAAACCCATGACAGCAATTCCGTGTCTCATGAGGGGCAATGGGGGCGTGAATACTGAGGTCGAAAACCTCGCAAGGTCGTAGGGATGTAGAGGGTTATTTATTTCTTGTATTATGTTACATTTGAATTCATACAGGTGTTGTAACGTAACGATGTAACTAATGATTTTGTTTACCTAAGCTCTTAGTAGTGATTGCTTAGGAGATTATCCGGCGCTACCAACCACTGGCTCGTGGTCTCAGACTTTATTTTCGGTTTTACCACTTTCCCAACAATGCCTGAACGTACCAGGTGCGATCTCTTAATTCACTTCGTTTTCCATTCCTCACCGCTACCTTTCCAGAACAACCGCCCGAAGGTCTCATTCCCTTCGAATTTTGGAGTCATTCCTCCAAAAGACCAACCATCACTGTAAAGTCACCGAATGTCCACCCTTTGGACTTACTAGAACTTGTAGAGCTGTTTCCATTCTTCAACTTCAGCACCTGGTCAACGATTGTCAACTATTATTGCCCGCCTTAAATCTTAGTAGCTTACTTGCTGCCACGAAAGTCGAAGACACGAAGGAATTCATTGAGCAGCGTTTTTTAGCATCGGCCTCAGCACCGGAAGAAGTCTTCTACGTTCATTCGGAAGCCCATCTCAAAGCCCTTCGCGAACTGTCTACGAAACTATCATCGGCAAGCTCAATATTTACCGAATTTACGGTTTCCTTGCGCCGTCACGAATACCTACCGTCTGATGGCTTAGTTCTAAAGGTGTTTGGAAATCTCCAACTCCTTTTGGAATTCGCAAACACGAAACGCACGTCTTTGGAACAGACTGTGCTGAAAGCACTAGATGACTACCCAGAGGCAACGGAGGCAAGGTTGAGGAAAATGATGTCGGAGGTGAGTGATATGCTCTATAGAGGATATGGATATCCTAGCACTGACAGTTTTGGGGTAGATTCGCCAAGTTCAAGATCCGTTCAAGGGAAGGTTCCTCATGTCACCATTGCTAATTTCAGTACCTTGGGAGTAGGCCGATGGGTTGACGACGAGATAGTGAACTATTTTGTTACAAAATGGTGCCATCGCTCGACTGTCTTAGGCCTCAGCACCTTTTTCGCCAGCAAAAATCTCTTTCAAGGAGATTCGTGTTCATTTGCCAAGAGCGGTACCTTGACGGCGGAAGCAGAAAGACAAGCTTTGCGATGGTGCATAAATACCATGGTACTGTTGATTTTGTGATTTTCGCCCTACTGATTTGACATGCATTTCTATTACAGAAGAACCTCGACAGTGACAACTGGGACTCTGTTTTCATCCCCATCAATGAAAACCAACTTCATTGGTACTCGGCGTATATTGATTTTCGCCTCAAGCGCATCGAAATTTTTGACAGTTTGGAGACAACGTGCATAACCAATCGAGATAAACCTCTCTCGCTCCAAAAAAACATGAAATTGATGCTTGTATGTTTCCACAGACGCTCCTCTCAATTCTACTTTATCTTACCATTTTCGTTCAAACAGGTGTTAATGTGGCTAGCCGAAGTGTTGGGGAGATTGAGGGGAGAACGTGTCATCTTGAAGAACAATCCCGAAACAGATTGGGTGTGTGAGCCTCATAGCCTGGTGAGTTTCCTTGCTCACAATGACCATGACTTGAACTCTTGCTAGGTCCCTTTCCAGCCCAATTCTTACGATTGTGGCATACATTGCCTTTGGCATCTTCAACATTTGCTCCAATTCCGACAAATTAAGCGAGGGTCCACGGCTGAACTAGTAGGTCTTGCATTTACAGATAATATGGTAGGAAAAGAGCCAGACTAGCTGGGGAGCTGCTTAAGGATTGTGATCTAGAGTTGGACAATGGTCGGCACTTGGCTCCTCGAGGTCTCAGTAAAACATCGGCCTATCTCGTGTACTGTATACGTGTAATGAAACAAAAACCAATGTGTGTACTACGTACCTGTATCACCCTGGTTGATTGATCTCGTGATTTTTTCAACTCATACCTGTCCGACTCCTAATTCTACTCGACAATTTTTTATCCACGCAATGCCAGAGTTCTCCTGTCCCGTGTGTGACGTTCATTCTCTCGCTACCAGGATAGAGATTTGCATTTGGACTTGAAAGAAGATGGTCCGCATCGCAAATATACTTCCCTTCAAGCTCGTCGCATCTCCCGGCAGTTCAATAACACGGCTGACGCTGCTCTCGTTGCGGCAACCACATCCACAATTATGCAACCACCAGTCCGCAACTAACAACCATTCCGAATCATTCTGTTAACAGATTAGCAGTTGAGCCTAGGGAGATGGTAATATGGATGTTGACATGGATGTTGACCATGGTGTTGATGGCAACGAGACCGACGATAGTGAGGAAGCATTGAGGTTGAAGTGCCGGATACTGGAGTTGATGAGGAGTCCCGAAAAGATGCCGTTTTTTCAGAAAGTACTGGAGATCGCGGCGGAAATCATGTTAGAACATTCCGACGCGTTCAATTTCCTTCCGGAGTCAGCAGGATTAGAAGCAACTTCTGTCGAAATGCAAGAGGAGGATAACAATGATGCACTACTGGTCAAACATATCGCCGAATGGACCGGACGCTTCTGGAGGGGATGTCGAATCTCGAACTTACAAATGGCATCCGACGGCGGGAAAAACATATGGATATAAACCTGATGTCCATATGCGCTGGAAGCGCCTTTTTTCTAGTAGCAAAATGGAGTCTCGTCATGACAGCTATCGGCCATTTTCATCGCGGTTGGACTGGGAGTTAGCCCAATGGGTGATTCAAGAAAAAATCACTCACTCGTCATTTGACCGTTTCCTGCAGATTCCAGAGGTGAGCTACCTAGTTGCAACTGAGTGAAGGTCTCTTTGACAAAGACGTTGTGCAGGTGAAGGAGAAGCTGGGTCTTGGCTATACAAATACACGAGGCATGCTGGACAAGGTCGATCAAATACCTGACCGTTGCGGTGTTTGGTACACCAAAGAACTGGCATTCAAGACAGACAGACGAAAATTCACAGTTCGTCATCGCAACCCGGTCAATGCCATTAAGGCTCTATGGGGTGATCTCTCTCTCTCAAACACTTGGTGTACAAGCCAACAAAGCTTTTCGAGGGTCCATCCAGTCTGATGAAGAGCGGATATTTTCCGAAATGTGGACCGCAGGTTTCTGGAATGCGGCTCAGGTGTTGTAGTGGCACATCACTTGAAGTTTAGTACTACCTCACTGACTTTCGATCTTTAGCAACGAATACCAGAGGGGGGGACTATTGCCCCGGTCATTATTGCCTCCGACAACCCAGCTAACCCAGTTTTCTGGGAACAAATCAGCATATCCAGTGTATTTAACAATCGGGAATATTCCCAAATCCCTTAGACGGAAACCTGGGACACGAGCTTGTGTGCTCATTGCGTATCTTTCAATTGATAAACCTACCAAATTCGGGGCTATCCAAGACTGCACTGAAACTCCGGAATTACGAACTGTTCCACTGTTCTATGGCAACGGTACTGGAACTTTGAAAATGGCTGGAAATCCCGAAGGAGGTGGGGTGGAGATGGTAGGAGGAGATGGTGCTGTGCGAAAGGTATACCCACTGCTGGCAACCTATGTTGCTGATTATCCCGAGCAATGCCTCATCACATGCACTAAATATGGAAACGTGTCCAAATGCAGGTGCAAAGCAAGCGAACTAGAGCTTTCCACTCCAGGAGAGCCTCGCACTCAAAAATGGACAACCGCGACAATTCGCTCTGCTCGTAAAAGTCTTTCTGGTATGGGTGATAGGAAAATACACACTCTTACCATGGCTGATGACGTGGCGGCGGTAAATTTGACCCTTTTTGGGTGGGATTTCCGCTGACGGACATTCCACCGTTGCATCCAGTCCTGATGTTCTCCACCAGCTCTATCTAGGTGTTCTCAAGCACCTGCTATCATGGGTACAGGAGGTGGTGGTGTAGAGGAATTGGATAAGCGAGTTTCGGATATTGCCAATGAGTTTTGGGGTTCGACACTTTGGAAAAGGTATTTCCGCTCTCTCACAAGCTTCTGGAACAGAATACAAGCATATTGCTCGCATTCTTCTGGCTTGCCTTGTTGGAAAAGTCAATTCCAAAGGATTGGTTGCCATCCGAAGCCTTCTTTTCTTTTATCCAACTGGCGCAATACCCTCCCATGATCAAGAAACTATTGGCTACATGAAGGCAGATTTCGATATCTGGCACAAAAACAGGTCCTATTTTATCCAGGAGGGACTTCGAGAGGATTTTAACATACGAAATTTCACTCATTGCTCCACTACATTGATTCAATTCGCTGGTAGGTACTACCGACAATTACAACACTGAATCCTTCGAACGTCTCCATATTGATTTTGCCAAGGAGGGATGGAGAGCCAGCAATAAGCGGGATCATTTCCCCCAAATGGTACAATGGCTTTCTCGTCAGGAGAAAGTAGCGTCCTTTGATTTCTATCAGTCATGGGTAGATGCTGAGAGCGGCAAATCTCAAGAATCCAATCATGGAAATGAAAATGATGGCGATGGACCAGACGAACACTCTACAGAAGCAGATGAATCTTCAACGTTTTCGAAAATTTCTGCACTGACTGCTTGCTCTCACTGGGCTTCATTTCAGTTAACAAAATCACCCAATGAACCCAGAAAGAAATTAACTCACATCGTTGCTTCTCATGCAGCGCCCACACTCATTTCGGAGTTGAAGTTATTCTTGAATTCACTCCTTCCAGTTGACCAGCAGGTGGACAAAGCTTCCGCCATTCAAAGCATTCTTCCGTTCACTGCCATGGATGTGTGGCACCAATGTAAATTCACGCCAGTCAAACTACTTGAAGACGCAGAGCGAGAAACTCTCAAGGCCATTCCAATAACACGCAGGAATCTGATGTCCAGGTTCGACACTGTGATAATATTGGATGGCGACGAGGCGGAATCAACTGCTGTTGAAGGTAAGGTCGCAGCGCATTCCTACGTTTATCTGAAGACTAACAGTATTGACCGATATAGGATGTCGAGCTGGGAGGTTGAGGGTTATATTCCGCCTTCCCTCCGTAGTTTATCGCCACGGATTCCCTATCCCGGCTCCAGATATCTGGCCAAAAGTTCCATTAGCATATGTCAGTTGGTACAGTCGGTTCAAGCGCGCGCCTGACACAGCGACAGGCATGTACCGCATTGAGCCCGCCCTCAATTCACAACATCAGCCCCAAGGTACCATTATTTCTCTTACCGACATTCGACAGGGTTGTATGCTCGTTCCCAGCGGCACCCAGTGGCAGGACCAATGGACTTCTCAAAATATTCTCGACCATTGCTCCTCATTCTATGTTAACAATCTTCAGACCAAATATACCTATCAAACTATATATTAAACATGTACAGTCGAAACATCCTATTTGTAGATGCCTGTCGATGTCGATACGTATATTGAACGGCACATGTGAAAAATAAAAAGAACCGAGCGCCTAAACTTCTTTCGTTTCTCCTTATTCGACATTGATAGGACGGAGATGCAAGGGCGGAAGTGGTAACGCAACCTTCGAGACAGGGTGAGGGCTCTTTTCTGCAGCTTAATTTACATCTAATATTGCTGTGTTTTTCAGCGCAAAAACCGGATAGTCTCGGACCCAGAGGTAACGCACCGGCCAATTTCATCGAGCTGGCCTCACCATCTTTGTCCAGCGCATGGATTTTTCAGACATTCTATCAACATTTTCACACTATTACGGTGCCATGCCTGCATCCGGGATTGACTCCTAGTGAGTATCGAGCTTTTTTTTTTCAGATTATCCATGTCGTCCAAATTTCCCCGGTGAGATTCTAGTCGTGGAAAGCACCAAAAAGTTCTTATTCCTTTTTAGATATCTTTCCCATGCACGCCCATGGCTGCTTCTTCTTCTCTTTCCTTTCTCCATACTCCACGCCGATACGGCTACTCTTGCAAACTTCCGAACACGCGGACGTTTCATTCCCCTCGAAAACAATATCAACATCAGTATGCTACAACTGGCAGGAGGAAACGGATTCTGATTCTGCTTTGGCGGGTCGATATGGCGGATTTGGCGTGGGGTGAAGAATGGATAAATGGGCCTGTGAGAGGTGAACTTCGGGTATGCGTCACCTCCATCCTACGTCGGTAAATGACAGTTCATGAATGATATAGTAGACGCGACATTCTCATCCCTACCACCTACGGACTTGCGTCTTGAAAGACCCATACCAGGGAAGAGATCCCAAAATCGCCCCTTCCTCTTTCTGCTAGAGTTGTCACCTCGAAATGCACTCTCGGAACGTCAGCACACCAAAAACGACATTGCGTCTCAAGCTAGCGCAATAATGTCCGTGCGAGAACGTATTGTGTCCCCGAAATGCGTTCACTATTCTGTTCGAACTTCGTTTACGCAGTAAATTAGCGAGGCCCGAAGTAAAAGGGAAGAAGACGTTAACCAGGAAGAAGTCAATGCCTTGCATATCAAACAGTCCAGAAGTAACCACCGACAATCGGATTCTAATGGTTTGGACTTTTCTGAAATTTTCAGTATCATTCTTGCGGTAACTGTCTTCTAGAGTTCTTCTTTTCGGTGCTCAATTTCTTGTTCGTCTTTTTGTGCGGTGATCGCATCGATATTCTCATCTCCCTCAACATTACGGAAATTGTCGAATCCATGTCCGCACCTTCGTCGCCTACTGGCTCCCTGAAGATCCTCGCCACAGGGAATGGCTATGGAATTTTTCCTCCCCGACAGAGGAGCATGCTCAATTGCCCAGTGGTGGATATGCTATGGTAATGGATGTGGATCAAGTCCCGTCGTTACGACATTTTTCTGGGTATGATCTTTTTCGTCTTGTATGAACCCCTTCATTGAGGTGATAAAAAAGTGCTCGTCTTGCTGTTATCTTTTCGAGGGATGCTATGTGTCAGAATCTTCTGGTGACATCTAAGCAGCCTCTTGGTCGGTCTTGCTTCGGTAAGATTCTCTTTTCATGTTGCATGTTTTGCTCAATAGACTTCTAGCACCCAACCTCAAGCATCTACCGGGGGTTCTCGCCCGACCACCCCACTCATGTACCATGTCATCCCCATGAGTAGGTCTCACCCGGAACCTCATGCACAGGCAACTACAGCAGAGTTGGGCCGTTTATTACACCATCTGCGTCTCAAGTGGGTGTCTAGTGGTAGCCACTCTTGTTCTCACCATTTCCCCGTTGATCGTAAGCCCGTGTAGACAATGGACATTTCCCACTCCGTGGATGATCAGACACTACCAACCGCGGATGCGACTGCCGACTCCACTCTAGGAACCCAGCGCCGTGCTTTAACCGTTGATTAATGGAAGAGGGCCGAGCTCTTCAAGGTTAACAAGACTCGGAAGACGATCGTCTTCTTCCGACACTCCAGTCATTGACAATCTGAGCTGCTCCACCCGGCAAACAAAGAGTCATTACTTCTCCCGCGCCATTTACTTCTACCATCAATCTCTGCCGTGGTTGGCATTCGAGCACAGACTCAGATGTCGTGCTATTTGTCGTGACAACGGTACTTACATCATTTTTCTCACACCTATTCATCTATCCCACGCACCTTTCTTCCTTTATCATATGATCGTGTTCGTTACTCATACTTTCTTCGACTATTGCTCCATATCCATTTCACAATTGCGTACTGCCTCCTTTTCTATTGTTCTTCTTCCTTATTGTTATACTTCACTCCATTCGTCGCTATTATTCTTTCACCTCCCTCTCTCACAACTGTCACACATTATTGTCTTTGATACCTATTTCTCTCGCGCTGTTGTTCCTTCTCTCGCGCTACTTATCTTTTGACCTCCTTGTTGTTTCTTTCCCCTCTTATTGTCACCATACGTATATAAGGGCTGTAGATAGCACTAGTTCCCTATCTCGACCTCTTGTCATTGGGAACTAGGTTCGTGTTGTACCTCTCTGTATATTCCAAATACTAACTTGGTCATTGGAACTAGACATCCTCTGAGCCCTTGTGACTGGCCCTTCGTGCTATCACTGCTGTTGAGATCACTCCTCTTTCACCACCCTTGTACGCCGCGCTTAAGTTCGGACTCCGCGTCTTTGAAGCTTGCCGGCTACTCGGTCTGTGCTTGTGCTTGTGCTTGTGCTCCTCTCGTGCTTCCTCGTTTCCGGTCGTTCCGATCCTCGTCGCGAGATAGGTCGAGATCTTCTGCTGCGCCGACAGCTAGTCTCAGGTTGTCCCGCAG
>JAACJN010000359.1:0-40410 GCA_013368555.1 Collybiopsis confluens
CTGTTTAGTTCCAAGGAGCAGCAAGTACCGGCGTAGTCACTGTTGATTTCTTAATTTGGAAACTTTTCATCCTTTTCTTTTCCGAGCGTCGATAGTGGCCTCCAGGAGTCAGACCAGCAGCAAGTAATACAGCAAGGTACTTTCACATTTCCTGTCCATCTACCTTCAGTATTTAGCTTCTTTACAGACATACAGGATACATCCTCTGTTTGAAAGGAAATCATGCATCGACGAGCAGTTTTGCCGTCTTCAAATTCTTTTTTGGATTCAGATTCCGACGAAGATTCAAATTCTATCGACGAAGTTCAAGCTGCGCTCAGTATTCTAGACAATGAGATGGACAATACGGAGCAAGTAGTATTGACTTGGTCCTCCACAGGATACGGCAGTGGATGCAGGACCTAGTGCAACTCAGACTCCTGGCTCGTACACTGGCTCCCCTCCTGTATCTCTCCCAACCATATTCACCCCAACAGCCGGCTCATCCTCTCTTCAGCCTTCTTATCCTTCACCTTACAATGATCCCAGAGTTTGACTGAGCCACATCACAGAGACAACCGAAGGAACAGACTCTCGACACGTCACATACTTCTACACTTCTAGCCAGGTCAGCTTTCATATCGAGGCATCGTCGGACTTCTACGGACCCTGCCGATTTACCACCCCCAGGACGGACGAACCAACTCATAGGTTTATTCGAGTCTGGTCCTTCATCTCGGTCTCCTTCGCCAACAAAAACCAGTTCTTCATTTACCCGCTCGCAAACCCCCAGTACTATATCTTATTCATCCCTTCTTTCGCCGCTGGTTTGGCCTTCTACTGCCACAGGATCTTCTTCCTTCACACCTTCTTCCTTCACACATACACAGAGCACTTTTACACAGAGTACGCTTTCTCCGTCGGATTTTACGACTACCCGGACTGGTACTGGTACTACCGGGCAGACCAGTCAAACACAAACTACGTCTACTTTACGCCGCCTGCCACAAGAGGAGTCCCCAAGAAGTCCGTTGTCAAATGTCCGCAATATAGTGGCACTTTGGAAGGAAAGAACGCCAACTCAAACAGGAAGAAATGACGACAAGGACGCGGCACCGCCTTCCCCAACTCCAGAACCTCGTGCGCGGAATGGGGTAGGACAGAGACGAGGGCTGCGCGAGTCGGCGCAAAATGATGGCGGACTTTTCGGCCTCCGTCAAAGAGCAAGCGAAAAAAGGGCCAGCGCAGAGTCTAACGTGAGTGAAGGCGAACGAATCAGTACCGGCAGCAATGGATTCGATATAAGTGAGCTGGGTAGATTTTTGGGAGGAAATGGATCCGAAACGGTCAGTGGGCGTTTGTTTTTTTTTTTTTTTTTCGACGCTCACAAGTTTTTTCTTAGCCTCTTCATCTGGGTACGCTGTACTACCTCAATGTCCATGCCAATCCTCCCTACCGCTGGCAACAATGCCAAGCACTTCTTTATCGCCATACTTTACTCCTATCTTGGTTGGCTCCCAACGCGCCTTCCCCTGGAGGCTCCGGCCGAGCACCGCTAGGACGTGCCGTTGTCCAGCTGGATTTAGTCAATTGTTTTGCAGTCGAAATTGCGCTAACCTTGAGTCACCCAAGAGCTCAAGATGATGTAGGCGCGGTTGCTGCCCGGGAACAAGATACTCTTGCTCATGGTGGAGAAGGCGGGATTGATATCGGATTGATGGAATCACTCGTGCTGTTCTGGATGGTTTATGGAGATGGAGTTGAAAGGTTGGCCTGTTTGGTTCAAAGGCTTAGGTGGATTGAGCGGATATGGTAAGTTTTTTGTGGTAGATCCTCAAATCCCTCATACTGACTATTGGTATGATTCCAGGGATGCGATCAACGCTCCGCGGACACCCACTCTCTCCCGTGCACCATCTATTTCACCTTCCCTTACCCCTTCCTTCTCATCGCTCACACGTACGGGTACGACTACGCGTCGTTCAGGCTCCCCTACGGGCTCCATTCGCACTATCTTGTCCATTGACTCTCACTCCAGTGTCTCTTCCACTGCAAGTAGTGGAACGGGAAGTCGCAGTACGGTATATGTCCCACCCATGTCAGACATTCCCGACATCCCCAAAATGCCGGCATCTGACGATGAACTGTATGCATCTGGGTCAGAGGCTAGTGGGCGGGGAAAGTCCGCAAGCTCGGGCACAGGAAGTTATTTTGCTCCTTTCTTCACCTTCGGTATCGTCCTCGGGAAGTGGCATTCATCGGACACCGTCAACATTCATCTCGTCTTACCACTCCCGGACAGTAGACGACACTGTGATCAGCGGCAATGGATACGTATATCCCGGGGATTCTCGTGCTATCCCTAGTCGCCGAGTCAGTACTCGCCTGCGCAGGAGTGGCAGCATGACTGATTTAGGAAGTGATGGGTTCCAAAGTAACAGATCATCTGCCTTTAATGAAGGGAGTGAAGATCAATATCACAGTGCGGGCATGAGCAGTGGCAGTCGAAGTCAGAGCTCAGTGTACTTGTCTGCTGAATCGTACGAGTCGCGGACTGGGTCTGGGACTAGGGGAAGAACCAAAACGTTTACAGGCCTCACAGGCACTGACCCCTCACGCACGACCGACACATATACTAGAACGACCGGAACGACCGGAACGACCGACTCGTATACCGTAACCGGTGCCACGTCTGACTCTTATACCAAAACTGGTGCTATGTCCAATACCTATACAAGGAGCGGCACTTGAACTGGCTCGGGGAGCGATACCTATCTCAGAGCTGAGACTGGCACAAGGCTTTCTGACACAACGAGGTATACCAGTACCGGCTATACTCGCACGACTGGAACTGGGACTGGAACCTACACGTCCCACTCTGGGAGTGGGTCTTATACCCCGAGTGGCTCTTATACTGGGACTGGCTCTGGCTCGGGATCATACACACCCTCGGGAGCGTATACCCCCTCAGGTACGGAGAGTAGGATCACAGGGGCGGGCACGAACACCGGGATCACTGGTACGGGAAGAATCTATACCACCGATTATGAGTCGAGGACTGGATATGGATCAGATACATACAGTGGTTCACCTTATACTGGGTGAGGCTCAAATTTGAGAGTCCCGTTTTAAACACTAACTTGTGGTCTACCTAGCACTGGGTCGATCTATTCGCCATATACTGGGACTGGATCTCCCTACACTGGGACGGGCTCTCCATACACTGGGTATAATCACTTCAATAAACTTTTCTTTTATCTGGTTCTGACTTGATTCCCAGAAGTGGCTCGCCATATACATCCTCTATGACATACTCCTCTCCGTATACCCGAAGCGGAATGTCATCCTCCCTCACTCCGACCTCTCCATCTCGAAGCGGCCTGAGCCGTACGTCAGCAATGAGGCAGAGACAGGCTCCATCACAAAGCAGCTTCTCTTCGAGCGAAAGGAGTGATAGCGGAAGTCACAGTGGGTACCAACCATCCGATGAAAGTGGCAATAAGGAGAACCAAGGAAGCGAGTCTAGAAGCTTGACCCAGGGCTCAGGCGATTACTCTGGTTCCGGCGTGAACAGCCAGGCGTCTAGTGGTCTCAGTGGGAATCAGTCTAGCGAGACCGGATATGACGTGTGTCCCTCATCTGATTTGTCCGAGTTGACGAGTAGAGTGACCTACACCTCCTCATCGACTTGGACACCCTCTGATCCATCATCGTCATCTTCCTCTGATTCCGATAGGGATCTGGATATTGAGGCCGAAAAATCCATCACCGCGTCCCAAGGAAGCTCCGACTACAGTAGTACCCACACTCCCTCATCTGAAGCATCCTTCAAGAGCCTCCCGTCAATTCCCTTCGAGTATACCACATCTAGTGAGGGTTCTGTCGCATACAAGACTGTTTCTGTGCCTGCAACAGAGCTGTCTACTGCGCATTCCACGGCGGAAATCTGTCCCAGTGAACTAGAAAGTATTCCGAATGAGGATGGCAATGGTACGCCAAAAGCGCCGTCCATCAAACTTTCAGAGCCAGTTGAGCTGCCATCTTTTCCTCCGTCTGCCCCACCCAGTGAGGTCCCGAGCCGAGTTCCTTCTATTGCGTCTTCCGCGTCATCTATTATACTTCCTACTCCGGGTTTGCCTTATCCCTCTTATGTCGTGGAACACGACTTCGGAGTCAGACCTGCCTCTTCCTCCTTCCACCGAAGTGAGTACGAGTGTTCCGACTCCTTCTAGTGTCACTTGGTCGGATGATTCGGGGTCCAGTTTATTGACTCTTTCGCTAACAACGACCCAGATCTCGTCCAGTGTTGTTACTACCAGCCTTCATAGCCCTAGTTCTACCGAGACATCACAGTTCCCTCGTCCCACCCATATCAGACATTCCCGACATGGTTAACAACCTCGGGGCCATCGCCAAATTTGGAACCAAGGTCCGGCGCCACTGTCTACATGCAGACTGCCCTAAACAATCTTCTTCGTCCACCCATTCCTTTGACAACTTGTCATGGATATTGACTCCTCACCGGAGAAACTCTGACCGACATTGCCCACCTCTGCAACCCATGACATCATTGCTTTTGAGCAAAAAACCAATTACGTCATGGGTTATCTGGACCGTCTGATGACGTCGACGGACTCGTCTTCCTCCCAGGTCTACCATCGCAGCCCTTCTCCTTATTCTAAGCGTCGTGATCGCTCTATTTCACCTGGACTTAGTAGAGATTCTGGACTACGTGCGCGAGCAACTGCAACGGCGCTCAGGCGAACGGGAACGAAAACTGGAAACTCGCTTCGGCACACCTCCTTCGCAGAATGTGATTGTGACGAACGATCCAGAAGATTGGGTTCCAGATGAATTCAAGGATTCTGAGCCTCAGAACCATAGTAACCGTGTTCACTCTGCGGAAAGCCCTGCCGTGAACTCGAGTAAACCTTCCGAGCCCTTGTCTGATTCTCAGCAGTCTTCACGTAAGGTTTGCATCTTCGAGTTTGCGAACGCGTGCTGACAGTAGGATTTTTGCAGGTCGTAAGAGGGCTCCTTTGCCACCTCAAGCTGCGCGTTTCCGTGAAGCATCCAGAAATAAGGGTCCATCACCTCCAACACCTGCCCAACCGACCTCAAATCAAGAATCAGCGTCTCTACTGCGTTCTCCGAGATCTCAGCACCACTCTTCGACATTTGTTAGGGATATACCGCCTCATCAAAGGGCTTCAAAGTTTGGACCTGCTAAGACTGACGACTCACTTTCCGTAGCTGCTTCGTCTACTCGTCAGTCTACCCAAGAAGAAGACTGAGACCCTGAGTATGTTTTTCAAACAAAGTTCACCGGAGCCATTTTCATGATTTGTAGGGCCAATGACACTGATCCTGGTATGCGCTCCCGCGGAGGAATGTACGCTGACAAAGAGCCGCCGGCTGAGGATACTGGTGCAAATGGCCCGCCGACGGGTCCAAGAGCTATGGGTGGTAGCAGGGATAACCCTAACCCAGGATCTCAACGCCGCGACTTTGCGCATCTGCCTTCGCGTACTTGGAAGGATGAGATGTTGGTAAGTTTAGTATGGATGTAATTTTTTTGTGGTCGAGCTTATCATCATTTCTTACTAGGGACGTGTTAAAAGCGGAAGGGGACGTCCTCCGCCGGCCCAGTCTCATGTGACAGGCAGTAACAACGTACCGGTAGCTAGTCGTATCGGTTCCGATGGTATTCCCAATGGCCCTGCGAGGTCTGTTCCTGCTCCTGCGCCGAAATTAAGCAGTGCGAACATGATTCCGGTGACGCATAATTGGTATACGGCGGATAGTCGACAGGTTCACGAGGTCAGTTCTCAAGGGTATTTCAGCGTTATTGTGGCTCATGCGCTGTCTGGTCCACAGGAACAACAGACTAGGAGTCCAACGCATTCACGGAACGGAGATGTGCTTGGTATGCGTTCGAATTCTGGTCCGATGGTAAGCCTGGCATGCGCTGCTCGGTCGGCTAATCTAAAATCTGTTTTAGGCGTATGAAAGAAATGAAGTTCTGAACCGTGGTGGACGTGGTCATGATCTAACAGTATGTCGTATGCCTTCACATCTGATATAGATTTTGATTCCTCTTTCATCCAGGGCGAATACTCTAGGAATGAAGGGCCTGATTCACCTCGCTCTGCTTCACATCCTTATCGACGAGAGCCATCTCCCCCACCCTCCCAAGAACCTTCACCCAGATGGGAACAAGATCCTCCTCGGGGAAAAGTCGGCCGGGGCCGGTCTCTGGACAGAGACTACATTCCTCTTCCTCGTGGTGGCTATCCCACTGATAAAGAACGCGAACGAGAACGGAGTCGCCGGGATGACAGGAGGGAACACATGCCGAATAGTTATCCTCCTCGATTTCCTTCTCCACCTCCTGCCCCCGCTACGCCTATTATCTCTATTTTACCTCATGGCCTTCCTCCAAAGCCGGTATTGTCGCCCCCGTTCCCATCATACGAGAGACCTCGCAATAGAAGGTCCGTTTCTCCGATGGAAAACCGCGGAATCTCGGGGCTACTTTGGCTACTGGTTCAACAAAGGAGATTCTTGATCGAGTTCGATTAGGAAAGACGACAAGAAGCAGATTTCCGGATGAGTGAAGAAGACTGGTGGAGAATCTTTGGCGAGAACAAGGAGTTCAGGTTATTTCGCGAAGCGATATTCCGGACCAGCTGGACTGGGTGTATTCTGTGAAGCAATAGTGTAGCCAGGTGCATCTTGTGTATTTAACAGACGTTGAAATCTATATGGCAAAGACCCAGGAGCTGAAAGACTATGATGATGGTTTTTGTGCGATGGACAAAACGTGGACCACCTATTTTGATTTCCAAATTAGGTAAATGCTTTTCTCTTTCTTTCAGTCATTCCAGCTACAGTATGCCCGCCCTTCAGTACGTCTAATTTGTCTTTTCACTTGTTCTTTTTTCATCCAAAAATTAGTTTTCTTTCAGACAGGTCTCTACCTCATCAGCGAACTCCAGTTGAATGTCCTCCCTATGGCGCCGTGTGCAGTTGCAACGTCAAATATTTTCAGCACTTGTTGGCTCTTATTCAAAACTGTCAAACCTACCTATCTTTTCTTTCAGTCGAATATCTATCGGCTGTTAAAACTGGGGTAGAGTTCAAAATAGCCTTGGATCGACACTTTGGCATCGACTTTTCTCCGTTTTCCGTCGAGCAACTTTTTGTTGACTACGAGGCCCAGCTCAAACAGCTTCAACACTTTCATCGACAACTTTTTGCTTCACAGGAGATCAAGAATCGGTTCATTTCCTGCATCAATCGACATCCACTTGTTTCAGAGGATCACCGGGCTACAGTCATCTTGGAGAACCTGCGTATTCTCGCAGACTGTGTTGAGGCTAAACGGAGTAGCTTTGAAGCTGACTGGTGGGAGGCTCTTGACCAACATCCCAACAAAACTAAAGAAATGTTGCGTGCAGTTATTATTCAGGTAACGGTTGTCTTTGATCTCTTTCTACTTTCTACGTACTGACTTTTTGCTCAACGCAGAACCAAAACAGTCCAGATGAAAGCTGGAATCAACTACCTCATATTACCTGGTCCGACTTCCGAAACTTAGGAGTTGGAAGATGGCTCGACGATGAGCTCATCAATTACTTTGTGAAGAAGTGGAGTATGCAAGAGCGAAAGATCCTTGGGTTCAGCACCTTTTTTGCCCCAAAGGTTTTGTTCAAGGAGAGTGCTTGTATCAACGCTAAGACAGGAACTCTCAAGAGAGCAGATGAAATTGAAGCTATGCGGTGCATAAAGAGAAGAGAAGTATGTTTTTCATTCTGTGGCACGCCCATTAAGAACTAATAGTTTTCTAGAAAGAACTCAGTATAAAGGGCTGGGATTCAGTATTCATCCCCATCAATGAAAATTCCCAGCACTGGTACTCAGCTTACATCGATTTCCGTCTCAAACGAATCGAAATATACGACAGCCTTCAGGAAACTCATCAGGTGAACATGAATAAGCCTATAACAGAGCGCAAATACACTAAGCTGATGCTGGTAAACTCATGGTCTTATCTTTATGTTCACGTGTAATTGACAATCGTTCATAGGTCCTCATGTGGTTTACTGAGCTGCTGGCGCAGAGGCGGGGGGAAATTGTCCAGCTAAATAACAATCCTCATACAGAGTGGACATTCGATCCTCACTGCCAGGTACCGGAGATCTTTTGCTACCGAGTCAAAAGGATAACTTAGCTAGACAGGTTCCTTTTCAACCCAACTCGTACGACTGCGGCGTCCACACTCTCTGGCACCTTCGGCATGTTTCTGAATTTCGAAAAGTGGTAGCCAAAATGGACAATCTTCCTCCTGGCATGCGGTTTACAGATGATATGGTAGGAAAACGATTGAGATTAGTACAAGAGATACTTAGAGATAAGGAAAGCTAAAACGCAAGGTGTGACTCTGCGAATAATCTAAATAAGGAAATTTTGCTTATTCTATTCGTTTGTGTACCTTCAATTCTATTACGTTCTCTTCTTTCTGTCTCTGTTTACCGGCCCACTTTGAGCCCTTTATTTCATGGATATCCCTTGCCCAGTCTGTCCTAAACTCTTCAGCAGAGTACAAGACCGGGATGCTCACCTCAATCTAAAACAAGATTCTGACCACGTTGCCTATATTCAACAACAGAACCAACGAATTGAAACCCGATTCAACCGTACCGTTAAAGCAGCAACTTCTGTTCGCCCAGATACTTTTCCTCAGATAGACAAACCAATTCTTCAGCAGGAATCTGGAAAACAGCAAAACTCCGAGTCTCCCATGGAAGTAGATTCTTCTTCCGACATGGATGTTGATTTGGTTTGGGGAGAAGACTCGGAGGAAGAAGAAGGAGAGGTTATTGGGGTAGAAGATGTGGTGGGGGCTCATGATCCTGATGAGCTTGAAGAGAGGCAATACGAAGAGAGGATGAGGGAGGAGGCTCGAAAGCTATGTGGAGTTGAACTGGAAGACGTCCTAGAACATCTCAACTTCCTCCCTGACCAACCTACCAAGGAAGACGTTCCTACAGGGAATGAATCTCCTTCCTTTGAACGACATTCTTCCTCCTTTTCTGATACTCTCCCCTTCGCGGTCGAAGACGAAGCAACCTGGACTTGGAAATGGCACCCTTCTGCAGGGAAAGTCTATGGGACAGAACCTAATGTGTATGCTCGTTGGGCTCAACTCTTTTTGGAGCAAGAAGAGGGGGCGGACAAAGGCTACTACCCTTTTACCTCGCGATTGGAGTGGGAGATAGCCCAATGGGCCGTGCAAGAGAAAATCACGCAACAATCATTTGACCGTCTGCTTCGGATACCCAAGGTGGTTCTATTTTCTTGTTACTTAGTTATATCAACAGTTTCTTACCTATCTATCTTGTCTAGGTGAAAGACAGTCTGGGGGTAACATTTTCGAGCGCTCGTGCCATGCTTGCGAAGGTGGATGAGATACCCTCACGAGGTGGAAGCTGGTACACCAAACAACTCTCATTCAAAGATCACCCGGACGAGACCTTCACCATTAGACATCGCAATCCTCTTGATGCTATAAAGGCTTTGTGGGGTGATCCCTCCTTTGCGAATGATCTAGTCTACCGTCCCGCAAAGCTGTTCAGAAATTCTTCCTGTACAGAAAACGAGAGAGTGTTCAGTGAGATGTGGACTGGAAGCTTCTGGAATGCAGTGCAGGTACGAAATTAGTGAGATCAAACTGAGAAAGCTATTAAAACATATCTAGGAGCTTATACCTGAAGGAGGCACCATCGCTCCAGTTATCTTGGCATCCGATAAAACTCAACTCACCCAATTCTCAGGAAGCAAGTCGGCATATCCTGTGTATATGACTTTAGGCAATATTCCCAAATCTCTTCGACGCAAGCCTGGAGCACGTGCATGCATCCTGATAGCTTATCTCTCCGTTGACAAGTTGCCAAAAAAACTCTCTCAAACTATTCTCAAGCTCCGGAACTATGAGCTTTTTCATCGCTCCATGGCTATCGTCCTTGAGCCTCTGAAAGCAGCAGGTGATCCATCTGGTCCAGGAGTTGAGATGGTCGGAGGAGACGGGGCTGTTCGTCGAGTATATCCCCTGCTAGCGACTTACGTGGCAGATTATCCCGAGCAATGCTTGGTGACATGTACCAAGTATGGAACTTGTCCGAAGTGTCGTAGGAAAGCGGGGGACCTGCAGCTCCCTAAAGTGGGAGAAAGTCGAACGCAGAGCTGGACCTATCAGACAATCAAGAATGCAAGGCAGGATGTAGGTCCACGAGGAGGTGTAGCAGCTGTACATGCCCTTGCCATGGAGAGTGATGTTGCTGGAGGAATTTTTGAGCCTTTTTGGGTCGGTTTTCCTTTGACAGACATCCATCGATGTGTAGCTCCAGACATCCTCCATCAGATATATCAAGGGGTTTTTAAACACCTTGTGTCATGGATTCAGCAGACAATGGGTAAACCAGAGCTTGATGCTCGTATTCAGCGACTTCCCCCAACCTCAGGTGTTCGCCATTTTTCCAAAGGAATATCTGTCCTTGCTCAGGTATCTGGAACCGAACGAAAACACATGGCAAGGATTCTCGTGGCTTGTCTGGTAGGAAAAATCAACGAGAGAGGAATAATAGCCTGCCGCTCAATTCTTCGATTTATTCAGCTTGCTCAGTATCCTTCTCACACCCAATACACTCTTGGTTGCCTACAGACAGAGCTGGACACGTGGCACAAATACCGCAACTTTTTTATCCATGCGAGCGTTCGAGAGCATTTCAATATCCCCAAATTTCACTCTCTCCTTCACTACATCGAATCCATTCGTTGGTTGGGTACTACCGATAATTACAACACGGAAGCTTTTGAACGTCTCCACATTGACTTCGCTAAAGAGGGATGGCGGGCTAGCAATAAAAGGGATCCTTTTCCGCAAATGGTTCGGTTTATGGACCGCCAGGAAAAGATTTTCTCTTATGACTTTTATCGATCCTGGACTAAAAACAACCCTTCCAGAAAGCTCTCGAGTGGAGGAGATTTACAGGTTGGAGCTGTTGAAGCAGACAAGGAAGACAGAAATGTCGAGAAGGACGAAGGGGACGGGGACGAGGACGAGGACGAGAACGAGGAGGACAAGGACAAGGAGGACAAGGACGAGAACAAGGAGGACAAGGACAAGGAGGACAAGGAGGACAAGGACAAGGAGGACAAGGAGGACGAGGACGAGGACAAGTTGATAAAGAAAAAGATGGCGGATAACCCAAGGGCAAAAAGAGAGAAAGAAGCTGAAAAGAGGAAAGAAGAGGAAAAGAAGAGGAAAGGTGCTGTGATAAAGATTGCGAAACATCCTCAAGAATCGCGGAAGAAACTTTCGCATATTCTTGTCTCTCACCGAGCTCCTGGATTTGGATGGGCCTTAAAACTCTTCTTACACTCTCTTCTCCCCAGAGATGGAACCCGCTCCACCAAGGCTACCATTCTGCGAAGTCTTTTTCCGTTCACTGCTCTCGATGTTTGGCATAGAGTTAAACTAATGCCTACAGCCGTTCAGGGTGAAGCTGATCAAACGATCTTGAGAGCATTGCCAATCACATCCCGCTCCCAAAGGGCTCGCTTTGATACAGTGTTAGTTAGTAGAGTGGGGTACCAAGCCAAGCCAGCTGTTGTTCGAGGTTGGTTCTACTTTTTTTTTTTTGTGAATTTTGTCTAGATTCATATTGACTTTAGGCTGTCGGGTTGCGCGTTTACGTGTAATTTTCAAACTTCCTCTGACTATTACTGGTCGCACCGGCTTCGAGGAGCCAGCTCCTTCATTTTGGCCCAAGGAACCTCTGGCTTATGTTACATGGTATACCCACTTCAAGCAAACAGCTGACAAACACACGGGTATGTATAAAGTTGAGCCTTCGATTGCTAACTTGAAAGGAATTCCCCAGGGAACTCCTCAGGGGGCAATAATTCCTCTGAGTGATATTCGACAGGGATGCATGTTAGTTCCTAGCCAGGCGACCTGGGAGCCAACTTGGACATCTCAGAATATCCTGGATGAATGCACGTCCTTTTTTGTAAACAATTTACAGTCCAAGTACGCATATCAAACAATTCAATGATTATATGTTATCTCTGCGGTTGGTTTGCAAACATCTTTTTGTTTTTAATCAGAACGCTTTCTTTTGTCTGGAATTCTTTTACTATATTGTTATATCTGCCTCCAATTTTTCTCTCTCCTTTGCTTTGGCAAACGCCGCAGATTATTCCAGTCTAGAGTTTCTGTTTACTCAACTTTCAGAAAAATCCCAAATCCCGAACTCCCCGACCTCTTGATTGTACGACTTGATCGCAAAACTTGACCCGCCGCAACACGTGTCAACACAAAAGCCCGTTCAGAGCCTCTTTCTTTGTCTGTTCTCCTCTATCATGGCGACCAAGAAGAAGCGATCCGGGTCTTCCTCTCAAAATGCCAGCAATCCTAAACGTAGAAAAGCTGGATTGGAAGGCGACAACGACCCAACAGATGCTTTGGCTGCTTTCAAGCCTTCTGCCATGACACTCCGTTCGCGTACCAAAGCCGAAGCTCCTACATCCAAATTTACTTCGCCAGCCTTGAAAGTGGCTCCAAAAGCAGCAACGTCAAAGAAGGTGGTAAGCGCTCCCAAGACAATGACCCCCAAAGTGGCTACTCCAAAATCAGCACCAAAGCCGGCTCCGAAGTTGTCCTTTCAACCCGCGAAACTATTGGGAACAAACTCACGCTCAGACAAGATAGGCCACTTGGCGGCAGCAGGTATGGAAATTCAGCTGAAAAGCCATACAAAAAGCAAGACGGCAGAAAAAGCAGGAGTGGATGACGATGGCAAGGAACTTGACGGTTATTTACCTACCATGGTCAATAGAAAGCCCGAGGCAAAGACGGTTGGTTAGTATAGTCTCTGCTCTATAAAACAACGGTGAAGCTCATACTGATTTCCGCTTTTTTTTTAAAAATACCAGACCAAGAAGACAACGGTATGTTCACTTCTTCTAACGTTCTTAGACCTGATAATTTTAGAAGCCTCTGCTACTGCCCTAAATGAAGATGAACAGAGTTTTTTTAATGAATTTCGGGGTGATCGATCACTTGTGGGTAAGAAATCTTGGCTTGTGGGTGTATCTTTTATCCTTCCATCTCACTCCGCCCATAGAATCTAAAAAAATGGAAGAAGTTAGGAATGAAATCCAGTCTTCGAGAGCAGATCAAGAAGGAGAAGACGTAGGCGAGGATGACAATGACAATGAGGAGAGGGATGGTGATGATGACGATGATGATGAGATGGTAGAAACGGTAGAGGGGGACCATGAGGAGGAAGAGGAAGACAGGAGAAGCGTGAACGATAACGTATGTCTTTCCCTTCTTCTATCTATGCTTAGCATTAAACAGAATATCCTTATTAGATGATGGTTATTGACGTTACTGGGCCAGAGAGAAATTCACGCAGGCGTAGGCAACAGACAGAAGCCCCTGGAGGCAAGAAGCCAAAGAAAGTCAAAATTACTCAAGACGATTTTGAGGTTCCGGAGCTTGCGATCTTTGCCCAGAACTGTGTCAGAATGGCCACCTGCGTCAAGGATATGTTCCCTCGAGACCGAATGTTTGCCTGGGATATTTTCTCTCAAAAGTTCACCGAGTATACCTCCAATGGCGGAGGGAAAAAGATGACACGCAGTCTACGACGTATCTCGGCCATTCCTCAAGAGCGGGATAAGCTCCTTACTTTTGTCAGTCTTTTTATGCTCGTTAGAGATTTCTTATACTAATGTGAACGCTGGTAGATGCAATACGGAGTAAGCCGCATACGTTACGCTATGGGCACTCAGGCGCGAGTGCGAACGGACCAGTTCTTTGATATCCCGAACTCTATGAGTGATGCTAGAGATGCTGCTTCAAAAGAGCGCGACGTGGTAGAGTATATTTTTCTTCATTGCTATTTCTAGTTATTTGAGCGAAGTTTTACAGGCTGGAGCTATTAATTGGTTACTGAGGGAGAGGAAGTTCCACTGCGGTGCGGTTGATATCAAAGTGGGTTTTTTCTTTCAATCATTTTTTAGTATGCTCATTGAGTGCTCGTGCCAAGGGCCGGACTTGTGATGGCTATCCCTTTAGCTCTTCTCTCATTGGTTCAATTCTGCGAGGCTACTTTATGGACCCTTCGCCACGAGCTCAAGATAAAATACTCATCAATGACATTGTAGAGCAGCAGAAGGTTCCGCTATGTCTCATCGCTATGATTACAGCACTTGTACATTTTTTTCTTCCAATTGCAATACGCTGTTTATTTTTCCATCATTTAACGCACAGGTTGGACACTCCTTGCAAGAATATGCCTCGGGAAGAAAAGTTGAGGTTACTTTTACCCCAAAGAATCTGGGTCCTATGTAAGCGTGTGTTTATATATTCCTTTATCATCTCTAAGCGCTTTCAGGTATGCTGAGTTTGTCAAGACACTCCAAAATCTACAAAAACAGGCGCCAGAGTATGTGAAGTTACTGGAGACCAGCTTGTTCGAGGAGATGATGTAAGTCTATTTTTGACGACGACCCCTTCCTAGAAATAAACGGCTGTTTCTACTAGGGGCCCCTCCTATGATGTTTCTGTTCAGGAATACGATACCGATATGCTCAACACGTTCATTGCAAATCGGAGACTGCAACAAGGGGCTGAAGAAGATAATGACGCTAGCTTGAAGAACGGGGGAACGGATGATGGCTCAAACAGCAATGGAGTAGATGCAACTAATGACAGTGCTGACGGTGAAGGTGATGAAGATGAGGACATGGACGAGACTAAGAATGGGAACAGGAGTGGGACTGAGAATGGGGATGGGAACGGGAACGGGAACAAGAATGAGGATGGGGGCGGGGGTGGCACGGGTGGTGCAAACGATGAAAAACTGAGGTTATTCATAGAGGAAGAAGAGGAAATTGATGAGCTCGACAACAGCACTCGCAAGCTCAGCTCAGACCTAGATTTGGAGAGTGGGTTTGATGTCCTATCAAAGCCATTTCAGAAGGGCCGCAAAGCTAGTATTATCGTTGGCTCAGATGAAGAAAACTGACGCGGTGAGTTTCTACGTCCATTCTTACTGAATTTCGCTAAAGACTTTCCAAGAAACCCGATACTTTGTACGCCAGTTATTGCCTCCTTGCACGTTGATTGCTTTTGCTATATAGAGATTGTTCTAGATATACATGAGATTGGTTCTACGAGACCTATAATACAATATACAGCAGCTTTTTACATATTGCTCCTGTTCAAGCGAGAAATTGTTTGACCTACATTCAACTTATCACGCTCTGAGGCAACCCTATGAATGTCTAGAGTTCTTTTGACTACGCTAGGGCTACACAATGTTGTTCCATAAGCTATTAGGGAAAGCCTGGGGCGGTGAAAGGTGAGCATTATCTCTCTATAGATAGATGGAAGAGGACTTGCGTACCCATACGGGCAGCCGGGCTCATTTCGGGACCTCCCTTGGCGGGGGAGCAGGATTGTTGACTGTTTTTTTAGCGGCTGCAATCGAGCTGGGAGATTCTCGGGAGTTCAACATCATTTTGCGGGCGTGTTCTGGCGCCCCGGGGGTTGGTTGCATTCCGGCCTGGGTCCCTCCCTTTACTCCTGGTAAAATCTACTCTACCCTCCGGGATATTCCTGGGTATAGCAAAATATCTTGATTTAATCTCCCTAAGGCAAAAAGAAATTGCTCCCGGGCTCTCCCAGGCTCTCCCGGAGTGACTATAGCTGATTTCAGGGTTCTTCATAGCAGACGTATACATACCCTGAACTTTATCTCACTCTCTTAGATATTCTAGATCGTTCAGAAGTAACTTTTATCTCACCTCAGGCTCTACAAGTTTCTCAAATTTACTTATGAGGAGCCCCGAGACGGCCTCAGAGTTAAATTGGCTGGGTAAGAATGATCTGCAAAGTGTCTTGTTTTGCTCTAAAATGCTCGTTGATTCTCTTGGGAAAAGGGGGTGTCCCCAGGGTCTCTGGAGTGTCCAGTCACTCCTGAGACCCCAGAGGCTTCAGGATCTCTTTGAGTACACATGACAGTCCCCTAAACACTCTGGAGACAGGGGCCCTTTTCCTGATGGAGGAGGTTCAGCGTATCCTGCGCGTGTACTTGCGCCGGAAAGATCGTGGTATTTGAGTTCTCGGAGAGAATGCCCATGAAAATTGAGGAAATTGATAAACTGGATTTTCGGGAGGCCACTGAAGATATCGTCTTCATACAGGATACTGGCGTTGGAGATGCGGAGAGAGTCTAGTTTGGGCCAGCGGGCTTGGAGGAGAGGTCTGATGGAGAGTTTTCGTTTGGAGCGCATCCTCATCATCCCGCTGTCACCGAGGACGAGACATTCGAGATTGGGGCATCGGCCGATGAGCATGGCCCACATAGCAGGTGGGAGTTCTTCCCCATGGACTGTCAGAGCCGATCAGAGATGAGATCGACTGATAAAACAGGAAACGCACGAGTATAGAGTGAACCTGAATCCCGATAGTGCAGTTCCGTGGTCAACAAAAAACTATGCAAATCAGAAAACGCGAATAACTGCAAAAAATCAGATAAAGTAACAACGGATGCGCTATGCGTACTACATACCTCGCTATCAGGATCCAGTAGTTGATTTCCAATATTTGTACCGATATGCTTCAACTGAGGACATCCAGCTCGTAAGTTAGCCCACATCTTACTCGGTGCATTCTCAATCCCATCCCATACAAACCTCTGAAGCTGATACAAATTCGGAGCCAAAAGCTCCACAGCATGCGCCAATTCCTTTTCACCAGCCAGACGTTCGCCGTTGGCTTTGAGAAGATAGTTTGGTCGGAGAGTGATGGATATCACGGAACGAGCTATCTGAGGATTCGCGAGTAGAAACTGGACGAGTTTGAGAGAGCTTTGAAGGTCGCGGATTTGGATGTCGCGATAGAGTAGAGTAAAAAGATGGTAATGGAGTGATTTTGACTGCGAATTTATCCTCAGTTTAGCCCCCAGGAAAATGAGAAAATAAGAATGTAAAACGACTTGCGGTGAGAATGAGATTGAAGATATCGATTGGAGAATCAATATGGGATGTGACCTCTCTGAGGACATCTGATGGAAGCGTGTTCAAACGGGGCATATCTGGTCGGGTTAAAGTTTGACGTTAGACTGTTGGAGAATGGTGTAGGAAAACGCTGGCGTATTTATATAAACTGACGTTGGACATTTTTTTTGTGATTTCAGAGACAATAAACCAGGCAACGCGCTTGTTAAATAATCAGCCGGGTGTTACACAGAACCATGGACCATCGTGGATCGGCAACAAGAGATCACGAGATTCGCCACTTCGCTCTGACAACCCGCCACAAAAAAAAAGTTTAAACTCATCCTCGGCTGCTGGAAGCAGTTCCTAACAAATCTGAGCGAGAAATCTTTGAAAAAATTAGTTTGCAGAGCATACTTAGTGACTAAGTACATCCGAAAAGGAAAATAAAAAATTTCTTCGTATAAAAAAGAGCGTGTGTGAGTGACTGCCATAATCCAATCTCCAATAAAAAGAGCAAAAAAAGAAAGCAAGTCCCGAATAACAATGATCAGTCTCCTTCGCATCAGAACCTTCCCTCCCGCACCCAGACTAGTCGCTACATACTCCACCTTTTTTTACTCCTCATCTTTCCCGCACCAAATCCGAGTCGTCCAGGAGTCGCATAAACCGGTTCGGGAGTAACAATCTTCACCACGTTCATGTTCACGTTGAACATGGCAGCACTAACACCCTCGACAGCTTTAGACGCGACAGGCTTAGACGGAGGCAGAGGCAGAGGCAGAGGCAGCGGTGGTAGAGACGGTAGCTGGACTGGTGTCCCCTGTATCCCGCCACATTTTTTGTGCCCTCCGATGAGAATGGATTGGAGTGGCCCTTCCGAGCCTCGAAAATCGTAACCCTTTTCCATGTCAAATAAGTACTAGTTCATAGATTGAACTTGAAGCAGTTCGATCCTAGCAGTAGTGGCCCGGCGCCGGCTCTGGTACTGCCAGAGTACGCGGGTGATCCTACTGTACCCGAGTTCGGGGGAAATAAGCTTTGCGACCCATTCGCCGTGGACGTGTACAGTCTTGGGAACGTGATCTGACAGAGGTTTACTACCGTAAGCACACGAACTTTATTCTATAAAAGCAGGGTGATACATACGTCTTATCTGCGTATACTAGACTACCATCGAGGCGGAACGTTGAATTTTTGGGGGAGCTCATTTGCGATATGATCACAAGCATCCGCCAAAACGAGCGATTATGGACGCCGTGGTCTCCCACTTCAAGAAAATTCGTGGGGGGTAAGTTATTGGAATTTACAGTTTCGGACAAAACCGAACCACTTATTTTTCAAGCCTTTTTCCTCACTGGCCCAATTGACTAGCTATAGCCAACTAAAAAGCTAGGAAGAGAGAACACTCAGAAATCTACTCCGAGTCATGTATTTTGTCCTGATTGAACAATGAAGGCAACTTTATCCAGTGTAAACTGAGGAAAGATTCTGTACTTACATGCAACATTCCAAATTTTCGACGGACGTCGGACAGTCATTGAATCTCTTGCACATTGAAAGAAGTCACGGAGGTCCATGCATTCCCTAACATTCTCTGTAGGTACGGACCTCAGGAATTGTGAAGGCTGAAGGGCTTGGGGGACCACAACTCAAGCTTTCGACAACTGCCAGTGGAAATAATGATAATTTTTTCTGATAAATCTACGAGATAGTACTCAATACTATTCTCCAACCAACGACATCATACTCCAGTGCTCTGTCTTTTTTGGCTGTTATATGACTCGTCCTCTGTGTCCATAAACTCCGCCGCCTCAATCGTCGCCTGCGTAATGGTCACAGCGACCGGTTGCATAGCGAACCTGTCATATGGCGGTTCTCGTCGGCCGATGGTATCATTCATATTTAGAGCCCCGAACGTGCCTTTTTGCGACGCGGCTGCCCAGCCCAGACTGACCCGAACATTGATCGACATGAAGGAAATACCGGCTATATATGGCCAGATGTCTTGCCCAAAGAATTGCATGTTCGACCCTGATAGGTAAGTCACGAAAACAAAGATAGTCCACACCCTAAGTATAAGAAAGAGACAGCTCAGGTAGTTTGCACAGCAATCGGTCAAGCAGAAAAGGCCGGGTAACGTACGTATAAATTGCAGCACTTTCAATAAAGGTTCCCAATATAGACTAGCCGAGAATTGGTATTCAGTTATGAAAACCAGAATGAAGGAGGAAACCGTACCAAAAGGCTTCGTGCGCCACACGACAGGCCACGGCTAAAACGTTCAATGCTCCATATTTTGTACCCAATTACAGCTGAGAAATGAGCATGGTATACTCAGAGAGTGAGCGGTTTCAACCTACAAGTGCAATAAAGATTCGTGCTGTTGTAATGCGCTCGATCTTTTAGAACGGCTTGTTCAATGAAAGAAAATCAATTTCTTACCATAACGTAATGGCAAAACACAGTCGCTTGTGATCCAACGTCCAGCGTCGTTTGCAAATATCGTCAAAGCCGGAGGAAAATGTGCAAGCTGCACTGGAAGGCCAATGCCGCAAACTGGACTTGCTGTAAATATCTCGGGTGATCTTTCGGAGATAAAGAACCTACCAGTCAGCCCTATTAGGGTGAGCACTGGAAAGATGATCACATAAAAGCTGTAGCTCCATATGACCCACACTCGATAAATCTGCATTGCTTTGATCAGTCAAAGGCATATACAAACCTTAACAGATGAACATTCCACCCACAATCAGTGCGTCAGACAGGATCAAAATTGAAAACAGGACGGCCGTTTTAATAACCACAGACGTCTCTCGAAGATTGGCAAAAAAAATTCCCGGTGCTTTTCCGTCGTCAACTATGACGAAAGCTTGGAAGAGACGAAAAAAGTTCAGAATCCAATGCTGAAAGCTGAAATTCAGGCCAGGTCATTGAAGTGATATTTTCATGATACTGCTCACAGTCGTCACAAGAATCGCCAACCCAAATGTCCCATAGTTCATAGGCTGCTTCCATATTGCCGGCAAGTCTCCTCTCAGGCTGGCCCGGATCCTTCTATGCCTGTATACGGTCAGGACAATAGAGCTGGCCGTTAGAAGGAAGAATATGCCGTATGAAAAGCTTTCGATTCCAGCAGTGGTGAGCTTGACTTGCACAAGAGTAACCTGGGTCATGGTGTACCAGCAGGAAAGGAAGCTTAAGGAAGACCAGTGGGATGCACTGAGACTCTGCTTTTCAATATATATGCCGCTCAGGCTCTACCTAACAATAGTACCTCAAAATTTGGCAGTTGCAGATATGACTTTACTTTTCAAGCTGATAATACTAATACACGGCGCTGCAGATGCAGTGGTCCCATAAATAAGTGACGTGTGATTGCACCTCTCAGCCATCAAAATAGAGACGCTTTGGCTTCTGCTTACGGCGGTGGTACTAATATCATTTGATTGCCAGATGTCAATCTCGAGTCCGGAGCAGGTACGCGCTTTTCGCTATCACCGAAAGTGAAAGGTTTAGTATTGGTTCTGTCGTGAGCTTGCCTTGGCGGATTGATCTTCCATGGTTGCAGGTTGTGTCACGGGCGGTATGGCCCATCCGTGCCGTTTCATCGTTCCCACGTTTCGTATATAGCCATATGACCCTCTTCTTCAACGCCCACCTTCCTGCCGTTTCCGCCTCACCGCGCACGTAGCCCTCAAGGCCTCACAGCTTGTCGTTGGTAACGCATGTCCTAGAAAGTCTTGACATGTGGATCCCCCAAAGCTTCGCCACCCGGGCCAAGGTTAAAACTTAAAATTCGGTTACACCGCGGAATAAGCTATGCCTGATGAAAAAATCAACAACTGCGTGGGTATGTCAATCTGAAGGGACCCGCAACTCTGGCTTTGACAAGTAATGATAACCTTCTTGAAGCTGAAATCAATTTCAGTCGTCGCAGATCTCAAACAGCTCAAAGAATTCTCGACAAAGAAAGAAAAATCTGGTTCGAATAAATAAGAAACGCCTTATTCAACCATCATGAAGAGAGAAAGAACAGTATTGAGAATAAGGAGAGATTGCCCGCTTGGAAATTCAGAAGCGAAAGAATGAGAGTGATTAGCGATAAAGAACCGAAAAAGGAATTGCATGAAAAAATCTTACAGTACCCAGGTAGAGTAGTCGTGGAGGGAAAAGGACAGTGTAAATCAAGAGCAACGAGCCTGAGACGGATGGAAAAAAACTTGAGCTCACTCAAAACACGTCTGGTGAGCATTTGATATTGCCAGCCGTCACCGCTCACCGCTGGCTCGACGGAACTGTATCCCATGAAACGATAACCAGGGAACCTACAGAGCGAGCGCCAGATAAAAAGATGGGTCTCGAAGCGGACACTGAAACATTTCGGTCGACTTTGCCTGTAGGCATAGGGCTTGGGCTTCGAGTACGGCAAAAGAAGTTTGATGAGCAACTAGTACAAATATAGAAAGAGTTGCTAAATATGGGTTCAAAAAAACCTCAACAAAGAAGAACCTTCCACTACGTTCCGGACTCGTAATCATAATCAGCTTTAGCCTATCATGCTGAGATTCTATCTCAACCGAGAGTTCTGAGAAGGTGACCCGACAACCACACAGAAAAATCTGGTTTGGGTCAATAAGTGAAGCATTCGGCCGCTGGCTTCACGGTGACAATCAGATGATGAGGCCAAGGAGTTGCTGCGCTGGTGTATGATAAATAAACAGTACAAAATTTGTAAAAGAACGGCCTAGTACGAATGAATTTGTACTTTAGGGCTCAAAAAAATTTGGGTCGCCGCCCAGGCCAAATCTAGCCCGTATGGCATGAAGAAAACATGCTTCGTAATGCTTTCGAGACCTTGACTGCTCGGAAGGCCATCGAGGGTAGCTTTTTCATTATTCATGAAACTCGAAAGGTTCGTATAATGTCGAAATTCTTTTGTTGGAAACCTAAATGCGGGAGGAGAGACCGACTTCCTGCAGCTTTCGATTGATTTTGCCACCCTTATGCAAGAGCAAGAGTTGGAGCATTGGCCCTTTCTCTGGGTCTGTGCGAGAGAACATTGGCGACCAAACATTGTTTGTTTGTCGCGTCAGACAGCAGACAGCTGTGCTTCCTTCTCTCACTCACTCCCTCTCACTCACCCTCTGGCGAGACAGCATAGATGATAGAACCAGTTAAAGAGCTTGTAATTGCCTGGCTAGCCCGTCTTTGTAGTTCAACAAAGGTAGTCGTTTGTTGAATGAAAAAAAAAAGTCTATAAAAAGGAAAATAAAAATTTTTTTAATGAAAAAGAGCGTGTGTGGGTGGCCTTTCCTGCCAGTGCCATAATCCAATCTCCTATAAAAAGTACAAACAAAAAAAAACAAGTCCCCGAATAACAATGATCAGTCTCCTTCGCATCAGAACCTTCCCTCCCGCACCCAGACTAGTCGCTACATACTCCACATTTTTTCACTCCTCACCTTTCCCGCACCAAATCCGAGTCGTCCAGGAGTCGCGTAAACCGGTTCTGGAGTAACAATCTTCACCACGTTCACGTTCGCGTTTAACATGGCAGCACTAACACCCTCGACAGCTTTAGACGCGACAGGCTTAGACGGAGGCAGAGGCAGAGGCAGCGGTGGTAGAGACGGTAGCGGCGGCAGGGATTTCTTGAATCCTTTCCTCGGATCACCAGTAAATCTCAGTCGACGCCGGAGAGAACGCCCACTTCCACTTCCATTTTCGGAAGAAGTTGAAGAATAAGCAGAAGACGACGACGACAACGACGCCAATGCTGAAGGTGATGGTGAACTCGGATATGCCAAAACAGCATCATCATCATCAATCTCCAGCTCGGAAACTTGGACAACGAGAGGCACGGTGGGTCCATGAGGAGGAGTGATCAAGACATCCGCGTCCGCGTCCGAGGAATCGTCCGGTTGAAAAGAGCTACTAGAACTGATACTAGAAGATGAAAAAGAGCCAAGGAAGAAACGTTCAGGACGATGACGGGGGATCACATATGTTTCGAGTAGTAGGTCAGGATCGACAGAAGCGCTGCTACCGCTGGTACTGGTGGTGCTTCCAATATTGACCTCAATAGATGTCCGCTCCCCCGCGGGAACATCCTTTCGAGGCTTGGGCTCGACTTTAACTTCTGCGGCGTAGGATACTTGTGCGCTCGGGATCACAGGAAAGGGAATCGTGACCAGTTTATCTGGCGGTATTTGACTGGAAGTATAGAAACTCTGGACTGCGAGAATCTCGTTGCGGAGGTACGGGATGCTGATTCGATCCGCAGGATCCAGATGGAAGATGCGTTTAAGGATGCGATGGAGAACATCGGATATTGGTAGAGCGTTCCGGATCGAGTTATTATCGAGAAGGAAGGCGTCAAAGCAAGGATCGCTGCTATGAGCATAACTCCAGGGATTATGTCGAGTTACGAGATTGACGAGAATCACGCCGAGGGACCAGATATCATTGTACAGGGTCGAATACATGACGTTATTCGTCTCCCTTCCGATGCATTCTATACCGTGACACGTCAGCGAAAGAATGGAACTAAAAGTATTTCGAGAGAAACCTGGACTCATATACGCTTTACTCCCACACCCAAAGTCACTACACGCTCGCTTATTCGTGGCGAGGCCGAAATCCGCGAGCCAGATATTCACCCCGTCCTTCGAGCAGAGCACGTTTTCAGGTTTCAAATCTCGATGAAAGACACCCTGCTGATGACAAAAATGCACAGCGTCCAGAATCTGGACATAACACGACTTGATGAGCTTGTTATTGCGGTCAAAAAGTCCTTCATCCACGATAGCACTGAATAAATCATAACCTTCACAAAGTTCAAGTACGACGAAGAAGAAATCGCCCTCTTCAAAGGCACCGCAGAACGTGACAATGTTGGGATGATGAGATACCTTCTTTTGCAGTCGGAGTTCGCGTAGCTGCATGTCGCCTTCTCGAGAATTAGGGTTTGCCTTTTGAAGAATCTTGACAGCGTAATAGCGAGGATGTTGTGATGACTTTGGGCGATTGTCGCGAGCTTTGTAGACCTTTCCGTATGAGCCGGCACCCAAGAGGTCGAGGAGACAAAATCTGCTATCGAGAATCTCTTGAGAGGTAAAGTCGGGCATTTGCGATGTGGCTTTGACGCTGCAAGGCATGGTGCTTGAAATAGAACGACCGGCGTGAAGAGATATAGAGATGTGAAGAGGGATAGTGATGTCCGACACTGTCAAAGTGTGGTGGAAGTTGAGGAAGAAGAGTGAACTGTCCACGTGAGGGTGATCGGGGGCAAAACAATCAGCAAGTTAGATATCTGGTGTAATCATATATGTACAATATTTAGAGCCGCAGACGGCAAGCAGGAACCTCAAGTTTCAAGGCTCATCAGGACAGAAACAGATATCAAGCTGGCAGAGGAACTATTTGCAACCACACTCCCTGCCAAAACGCAAGGAACTTTTCAGTTTCCTGCCTTTGACCAGAATGGTTGCGCCGAACCGATCGATAAAAGTTTCGACCAAACGATAGCGCGATATGAAACGTCACAAAAGCTAAAGCAATGGTCCACCAACTGAATGGAAAAGCGTCGTAGGATCGAGCGAAGAACTAGAACACGACGGACGGCGAGTATAGCAAGATGAACGAGAACTTGTAGACGAGTTTTAGAGCCCAAAAACGGCACTGAGAAAGCAAGGGTCAAAGGTAGCGGCGACCGTAGTACGGATTTCTCGAATCAGACGGTGGGCGAGCATAAGGATCGCTGTGATAGTATATGGCATGGCAAGCTTTAAGGAAAGGAAACCCAAATTTCACATGAGAAGCGTGGATTTGGTTGCACCAGTCACTGAAGGGAACTAGGATTGCTGTATACAAGCAGCAAAGAATGTTGATGAAGGAAAATATCGCGCGAAGATGCCTTGAACAGGGTAAGAATCCAAGTTTTCTTTCCAGATCAGGACCGACACTCACGAGTCGAATCCGAAAAGATTTTGACCGAGATTATCGATGAAGAGAAGGATAACGAGCACGAGCAACGTCGCCATGACTGCTAGAAACTGGCACTGCGAAAGATATCAAGAAAAGAACGGTCAAGATATCGGGATAACCTACGAGGAAGACTCCGAGCTGGTCTATTGCTGTGCAGATTGCCACTTCTTGTTAAATGTACTCATCTCAAAGCTTCGTGGAAGCGATGGCTGTGTACGACTGTCCAGAATAATAAGCCGAGTGCGAGTATGCTGTATCGTACGCTTGCGCAGCTCTTCGTCTGAATGCTTCGTTCAGCATATTTATGTACTGGTCGATCCCTTTTTCTTCTTTTGCGTTTTGCGTTTCCCGTGAGCCTGTGAACAGCGAGCGTGTCAGTGGCAAAAACAAACATTCAAGCTGACTGCTGAGTTTACCACGGTGGCAACTGAAAGAAAATTGTTGTCTCTTTGTGACCGAGTCTCGGACTGACAGACGCATTCATGACCTCCTGCCTTTCATTGATACATAAGCCAGGGGATTTACACAATCTATCATACAAGTCCCAGACAAACAAGTGGCTATGATGCAGACGGAGCGGCAGCCCCTGCACCCGGAACAAGATTTTTCACTTTTCGTTCAGCAGTGACTGCAGGCATCGTCTCAGAATGATACCAACAGAAAATAAAACGGAGGAACTCACCCCACGGTCGTCTATCCATCGGACACTGCTGATTCGATGCGGCCGTACCGATCCATCTCAGTAAACAATGCATATGAAACACATGTGTACATTCACCCCATACTGCGTTCCAACGGAAGTCAATTGGTAAGAAAGAACAGAAAGCAAGACAACCACTCACTCAACGGACAATCATCTCCTGGAACTTTACAAGATGGACAGCATCCCTCAAATGGCACACGGCATATACCACATACATCCCCTTCTTCATCTCCATCGTCAGAAGATACTCCAGTGTCCCATCGCCATTGGGCTACAGCGTGCCAGCGTTTAATGATGACCTTCATGTTTATGGGTTGCAAACCTTCGCGGGTTCAATGCAGAGGAAGTAGGATCATACAGGCACTGGCGGAAACAAAAAGGGTGGTGGTGGTAGGAGTCCAAGGCACGTTGTAATGTGTCAGGAATCATATGACTTGTCACTTAACGCCTACAGTCACGGTCGTATGACCGTGACGTGATACATCTTGATCCATCTCTTTGTTCTGTGCTGCCACTACGGAGGATAGGATAGGATAGGATATGAATTATACTGGGGAGGTCCGATTCCCCAACGACCAGTTTACCATGCTACTACACAATGTAGACTACTTATGTCCTACCACATTTATAGCCATGGAACACATACATCTAACACAGGGGGGCGATAAGGGAAAAAAACAAAACCCATTCTTCCCTGCTTCAATGTACATGATGAATGGAGGGTATTAATGCCCTCACTGGGATTGATATATCCCTTTTCAGACCCCAGCTTACACACACTCTCCCGTTCAGATGGAGGAAAAATACTAGGGTAAAACCAAGTTTACATTCAAGCGTAACCGCACTGTGGCCTTTTTGGCTCTTGCCAAACTTGGACAGACTGGTTCCTGGTCCCCTCCAGTCCACAGTCCAAAAACCCACACAATCAGGTAGTGAACCCAACGCACCAGTATTCTCGGAATTTGTGTGCAAGCTAGTTTCTGTAGGACTTTATTTGTTCAGCAGGTCCGTAACCCGTTGCATAAACCAATTCCAATACATCAAATGCTAACTTTGCCAATAAATTGGTAGCTTCTTTGTCTGCCAACAATGAACGAAATAAATCCCATGCATCCTCAAATATTGTAGAATGCTTTGGAAATTCAGCCAACATCTTGCTTATGAATGTATTACAAACAGAAACAATCTCAACATTGACACGGTGATGCGATTATTTTGCGTGCATGCGTGAAATCATCCAAAGTATGACTTTCTAAGTTAGGAAAGTATACTTGAGAGCTGAGACGAGCCCTAGTCGTCAGCTAACAAGCTAGGCAACTATGTATGAGATTACTCTAGGAGTGGACCATGCGTCCTAACTATGTTTACCTTGGTCGATGGTAAACCATACACATCTTCGTATAGATGGCTTATGAGAACTTGGTCCTAACTCTCGAAAGTTAGCAGACTCACCCATAACCCGCCAAGGGTCTCATATATGAGCTAGTTACTCGCTTCGTATCAAGGGATCGAAGACCTGCGAGGCTATTTAACACGTGGCACTTATTCCAGTGGCTCTTATCGAGTCCTAACTTGGTTTCACCCGAAATACTATTCGATGATACTGAGTACTTGTACAAGATGGTGTCAAGAAGCGTACAAAGGACTTAGATTTATTTTCACTTTATCACATGACCGTTCCTCTGACTCTTTACTTACAGATACTTACATCGGTACGATTCCCTTATCTCCATTGTCTCCTTTGCTATTGCCTACCTCTACTCTGATTCGCTGTTATTGTTCTTACACCCCATGACTTCACCTTCGCTCTCACACTGTCACATACTTACCGCTTTTATTCCACTTCACTCCCGCGCTGTCAACCTCTCGCTCTCACACTATTGTCTTTACACCTTTTCCTTGTTCCGACTCGTTCTGACTCGTTCTGACTCTCTTATTGTTCCGATACGTATATAAGCCAGTACCTACCACCTGGTTCCCCATCTTGACCTCTTTGTCGTTGGACCAGGTAAGCCTCCGCCTGTACTAGATACTTCTTTATATTAACTTTGTCGTTGGACCAGTGCCTACCATCTCCGCTTAAGCCTCTGCTCTGCTGCCTTGTTCTGCCGTCTTGTACTTCTGCTCTGTCACCTCGTTGCTCCGCATCCCCGCTCCGTCCCGTCAGACCTCTTTGTGACAGATGGAACGAAAAGTCAAAGAAATGAAATGATATGAAATGATATGATATGATTAAGTGTCAATATATGCGACATACATTAAAAGAATGTAATGAGAAACTAGGACACCTCAGACCTCAACGGAGGAATTGTTGAAAGTACTTCTAAGTACGTTGGAAGAGCTAGGCTGTAAATCACAAGGACCGGTACCGACATTCCGATGCCAGTTCAGTTATGACTCGAGCTACACTGCGGAACTAGAAGCCGGAGTATATCCAAAGGTTAAAGGAATTATCAGGACACTCTAACTCAACTCTGGACAAGTTAGCCGATCCGTTTACCCATCCGATTCATCGGACCTCTTACTCAAAATGGAAGGATCCTACGAAAACCAGTTAGGAAGGACTATCCAGGTGGTCGGTTTACATGGAATTGGAAGTGGAGTCGACGTTTCAACATTTTCTTGAATATTATTTTGGGTTTGGGGATTTTAGTATTATTTATTATTTTACGATATATATACTCCGCACGTATGTATCCTAACTTTAGATTACCCAGTGCGGATCTCACCATATATTATATTTTGCTCAGTATCTGCCGGAGTGGGCGTCTGAGAAGTGCAAACCAGCGGGAAAACTCCTGTGTAGCCAATAAAGAAAAGAAAAGTTACGAAATTTGCCCGGTCAAGGTTGTGGTGAACTAGACCGTGTATTTACCAAAAGTTGTCCTATCTTCGTTGGAAAGTTGAGCCCTTGCCCCCCTTCATCAATCTATCCAAAGCCCATACGAGGAAGTTGAGCCCTAGCCCCTTCGTCACTGGCAACAGTCCGTTTCGAGTTTAGTTTAAGTTAGAAAGGCCAGTGCGCCCCTACTTCGACTGAAAGCGATACAAAGTTATACAAAAACCAAGTTAGGCTACACCGTAGTCGAACGCCGAAGCAGTTGAGCCCTAGCTCCTGTGGATAAAGAAACATAAAAGTGATAGATTCTTGCGGAACCCGCGTAACCTTTGACAAGCACACTCGCACCTTTATAAAATTGATAAGGCGGAACCTGTCCTAACTTACCTAAACACGTTTTGGGTTTAGTTTTGGTTTTGGGTTGTGGTAGTTGTGATCCCACGCACTGCGCGTTAACGGCATTCAAATAACACCGGGGGCAAGGACCGGTGCAGTCCAAAAGTGACTGCCTTAAACGCAGTCACCATGCAGTTGTCGGCGCAGTTGTCAACGCAGTTCAAGTTGATGCAGCTGCTCAGCTGACCACTACATTGAAATATTGTATAGACCCAGATCTAACATTTGTATATGGTCAGATGATGTCAATGAGGCCTTGAGGATTTACGTGGACATTTTTTGGCTCGTTTTGTAAGCCTGTGGATGGCTGACTCCCAATATAGACTCGGGACTGCACTGCCACCGGCTTGTGCAACCACGAGCCAGCGCAGTCCCTTCCGAGTGTAGTGGCCTACGTTCTTTGAGATAGAAAATCATACTAGTGCACTAAATACTCAACTAAGCTTGTATTTCCCTACTTTTTTATGATTACGTGGTGCAAAGAACTCAGAGAAAAGCCTTAGAGAAAGAGAATTTGTACGAGGGCTGAGTGAATATTTTTTGTGTTGAGATTGCTGCAGGGATTCCGCGCAAAATATTACGCTGAAGTCTCTCAACATGCGGATTGGACTACATCAATAGTACAGTGTTTGAGCGAAAGCCGGAAAATGTGCCTGCAAGCGCCTCGCGCTAAAGTGCATTTTGACAGCAATGACAAACTCTTGAGCGAGCGCTAAAGTGTCTTTTGGCAGTGTTGACAAACCTCTGATATGTCATCTTGAATTTCATTGGCCATGTCCTGACTCCCAATGGAGCTATTTCCCAGTTTGGACTCAGGACACAGCGACTTGTTTTCATCTTGAAAGCCAAATAAGGAGTTGGGTCTCCCGCCCGTTATGGAAAAAATCACTCAATTCAGGTCAAAAAAAACTGCGGACACATTGCAGAAGAGGTATGGGAATCTCTCCCATGTTTCTTCTTTTTTCCCGCTTTTTTCAACTTGAAAAACTTGATTTTCTCATTCTATCCACAGACTCAGGATACGAGCCAACAAATGTCCACGTAAATCCTCAAGGCCTCATCAACATCATCTGACCATATACAAATGTTAGATCTGGGTCTATTCAATAGCAGTGGTCAGCTGAGCAGCTGCATCAACTTGAACTGCGTTGACAACTGCGCCGACAACTGCATGGTGCCAACTGTGTTTAGGCAGTCACTTTTGGACTGCACCGGTCCTTGCCCCCGGTGTAACACATGTGGTGGATCCTCAATCTGCACATGGCAAAACCTGCATGTTCTCTTGTTACAATCATCCACCCTTGGCCTATTACGCTCATTCCACCAAAGGTGTTCCACTGCCAACTGGTGATTACCCGTTACCAACTGTATTAGGGCTTTCCGGTGTAAGGCTGTAGGGACTCTTAAGTAGTGGCAGAAGGCAATAGCTTTGAATACCATCTTTTTGGCCTTTTTGTCATATTCTTTCCGGTCTTTTAAAGAATCTTGTGTTCGGGGACACTTCATCATCCCAAAATGCAGTGCAGACCTCATGGACTCCTCTACCTTTTCTATAATCATACTAATATGTGATGCAGTCACATTCTCAAATGTGGGAACATTCCACACCACTGGTCTAGGCAACTTCTTTTCTAATACATAGCAAGTTTCTGTGAACAGAGAAGTATAGCCAGCTTCTGCCAAACTGAAGCTTTCCCTCCAAGCCTTCCATGCCAAGTGCTTGTGGGGAAGCTGTGCCAAATATTTCATGTTTTTAAGCAAAAGTATAACCCGACTGTACTGAACTGGCCTGATTCCTGTCTCAGTGAAGAGCACATCTGTCGCGACGAGGAACGGAACGACCGGAACGAGGGAAACACGAGGGAAAGCACGAGCACAAGCACAGACCGAGTAGCCGGCAAGCTTCAAAGACGATGGAGTCCGAACTTAAGCGCAGCGTACAAGGGTGGTGGAAGGGTAAGTGATCTCAACAGCAGTGATAGCACGAAGGGCCAATCACAAGGGCTCAAAGGATGTCTAGTTCCCAATGACCAAGTTAGTATAGGAGTATACAGAGAGAGGTACAACACGAACCTAGTTCCCAATGACCAAGAGGTCGAGATAGGGAACTAGGAGCTATCTACAGTCCTTATATACGTATGGTAATAATAAGAGAGAAAGAACAACAAGAAGGTCAAAAGATAATAGCGCGAGAGAAAGGAACGACAGCGCGAGAGAAAGTAGGTATCAAAGACAATAAGTGTACGACAGTTGTGAGAGAGAGAGGTGAAAGAATAATAGCGACGAATGGGAATGAAGTGTGACAATAAGGAGGAAAGACAATAAGAAGAAGAGGAGGCAGTACGCAATTGTGAAATGGATATGGAGCAATGAGTCGAAGGAGTATGAGTAATAAACACGATCACATGATAAAGGAAGAAAGGTGGCGTGAGATAAATGAGAAAAATGATGTAAGTACCGGTTGTCACGACATTACCCCCCTTCTACGGTCGATGTCCCAGCGACGACTTCTGTAAGATTTTCGTATGGTTGCCAGGGCAGGGAGTGAAAAACGGTGGCTGAAATTTTCCGTGGGGCGCTAGGGTGAGCCTGATAGAAGTCTGCAATCGCTTCGTCACTTGTTCCTATCAAATTATCCTCCGGTTCCCAATTTTCTTTGCCTTCTCCGTAGCCTTTCCATCTTACCAGAAATTGGAGCTTCTTCCATCGTCCAAATATCCTGCTATCCACAATCTTATCTACCTCCCAGTGTTCTTCTCCATCTATAACTTCTGGTTCAGGAGGTGGTGGCGTAATCCCATTGACTTCGTTTCCTTTCCAAGCAGATAGGCGATCGACGTGAATGTTGTCATGGATTTTCATCCAAAAGGGAAGGGAGAGTCGGTATGTAAGTGGCCCGGTCTTTTCAGTGATTTCAAATGGTCCGAGGCGACGGCTTCCAAGTTTTCCATGTTTTTGGTGGAAAGCCATACGGGTTGGCCTACTTCGAATTCCTGTACCTTCCCTGCTACTGATTCTCTGATTTTTTGTTTACTCATGCGGAGTGCTGCCTCTGCATCTTCTCTTGCGTGACGGAGGACTTCTAGCCTTTGATTGATGGAGGGGTACGATTTGGACACTCCGACGGGGATGTTAAATTCAGGAGTATATCCGTAGAGGACTTCGAACGGGGAGTGATTATGGGCTGAGTGGATACGGGAGTTAATGACGAATTCGGCAGTGGGTAGCAGGTGGTCCCAGTCATCTTGGCGTTGGCTAGTGTACATCCGGATGTAACGTTCAATTTCCTGATTAGCTCGTTCAGTTTGTCCATTGGTTTCTGGGTGATATGCCGTAGTGAGCGCAGATTCAACACCAAGTAGCTTTAGTAGGTGGCGCATCACTTCGGCAGCAAACTGAGGGCCGCGATCTGAAAGGAACCGTCTGGGGAGTCCATGGAGTCGGAATATTTCTCGGTAGTAGAAGTCGGCAACCCCTTCGGCAGTGATTTCGGTGGTTGTGGGGAGACAGTGGATCATTTTGGTGTAGTGGTCGACAAATGTGATGACTGCATTGTGTCCATCCTGCGTCATTGGTAGTTCGCCAATTAGATCAACACCAATATCTTCCCAAGGACCACTGGGAACGGGGAGAGGTTGTAGGGATGAGGAATAATGAGGGTTTAGGCGTTTTCGTTGGCATGGATCACAGCCGTCAACGTATTTGTCCACAAAGGAGCGCATTCCGGGCCACCAGAACTCCCTGCTCACTAGCTCTAAGGTCCCGTGCTGACCCGGGTGTCCAGCAGTTGGAGCATCGTGGCATTGGATCAGCACTGCCTTTCGTAGTTCAGGACTTGGTGGCACGTACACTTTGTTTCGGTAGAAGACTAAACCATTTTCTTCTCTCCATTCTGGTAATCCTCCAACTAGTTTCTGCGGGCCTTTAATCTGCTTTAACCCTTCTAGTACCTCAGCTTCTCGTTCACTGGCGCTACGGATCTGATCATAGAGGGGGTTATGGAATAGGACAGCGGTGGCGGCATTAATGAAGTGTTCTGGGTGGAGGACGATTTGTTCCTGGTTGTCATCGGCATCAGATACCTGGAATTGAGACATGCGAGATAGAGCGTCAGCTTGGGTGTTTGATTTCCCGGGACGATGTTTAAGACGGAAATCAAACCGAGACAGCCATAAGGCCCATTGAGCCTGTCTTCGGCTGAGGTCTTGTGCTGTTCTCCAGAATTCTAGGTTCTGATGATCGGTGATAATCTCAAATGATTCCGGCAGTCCTTCCAAGAAGTTTCGCCAGTCCTTTAATGCTTCGATAATGGCCAACATCTCCCGGTCATAGATCTCATAGTTTCGCTCGGCTGGGTCCATCGAGGCTGATCGGAACGCCACAGGGTGCCACTGTCCGTCTTCCTGCATCTGTAATAGTGTCCCTCCGGTGGCAAATCCTGAGGCATCCACTTCAATTCTGGTCGGTCTGTTGGGATCCCATAAGACGAGAATCGGGCCGACGGTGAAGGTGTCCTTTAGGGATTGGAATGCTTCTTGCTGCTGGGTTCCCCAATTCCATTTGATGTCCTTCCAAGTGAGATCGTTGAGTGGTCGGGCCTTTTTAGCAAAGTCTTTGATGAACCTCCGATAGAAGTTAGCAAATCCAAGAAAACCGCGTAAATCACGTAGCGAGGAGGGTGTGGGCCAGTTTTTAACTGCTTCCACTTTGACTGGGTCCATTCAAACTTCTCCCTCTCCGATAACAAGCCCCAAGTACTCTATGGATGACTGCTCGAACTCGCATTTTTCTGGCCTTAGGTACAAATCGTGTTGGTTTAAACGGGTGAGGACCTCGTGGACGATAGAGCGGTGTTCCGTTAGGGTTTCCGTGAAGATGAGAATGTCGTCAAGGTAGACAGCAACCTTTCCAGCCGCAATCAAATCAGTAAAAATCGAGTTCATGAGAGCTTGAAACGTAGCGGGCGAGTTGGTCAATCCAAAGAGCATAACTAGCGGTTCAAAGAGTCCCCGATTAGTGGCAAATGCTGCTTTCCATTCATGTCCGTCTTTAATTCGAATATTGTTGTAACCCCATCGTACGTCAAACTTGGTGAAGATCTTTGATTTGCGGAGGCAGCTAATGATGTCGGCAATCAGGGGGAGGGGGTATCAATTTTTAATGGTGTATTCGTTAAGCCTTCGGTAATCTTGGACGAAGCGTAGTTTTCCATCTTTCTTTTTGACGAAGAACACTGGGGAAGCTAGAGGGGATTTGGACGGTCGAATGTACCCTTTCCGTAAGTTTTCTTTGAGGAATTTGTCCACTTCCTCTTGTTCGTTAAGAGACATTGGATAGATTTTCGTACGTAGGGTTTCGGGAGCATCTGGTTTGAGGTCGATTGCGTGATCCCAGGGTTTGTGTGCGGGTAGACGTTCAGATTCTTTTTCGGAGAAGACTTTGGTGTGGCGGTGATATTCCGGGGGAACAAGTTCCTCGAGAGTTTTTGTTGGTTTGGATTTGTTTGCTGCCTCTGCCAATTTCTGAGAGTAGGTATATCCTGCGGCGCACCAAAGTTCTTCTGCTGCATGATCTAAAATTCCAGCGCGAAGGAGGGCCCTCCTCCGTTTACGATTTCCCTTTAATCGATATAACGGGGATTCATCAGCGTGTACTTCTTGACTGTATAACTCCTCTTCATCAGGTTCTGGTAGTGGGACGTATTCCGGGTTCGGCTCCAAAAGTTTGTTGATTGTGGTTCCCCCAACATTAGACTTTCGAAGTTCAGGTTCATCCGTGATAGTCATATGAGAGGAAACAGGGGTGGTAATGGCAAGACGGCCTTGTTTCCAGTCTATGTGAGGGTTGACTTTCCGAAGCCAGGGTAAGCCTAGTATGACGTCTTCCGTTCCTAGATTGGTGACTAGATATTCGAGGAGTTGGGGTGAGTTTTGATCGATAGTGGAGAGTAGACGAGCGGAGTGTGTGATTTTTCCAGCAGTGTTAGGAGTTCCATCGATGTTGTACAGGGTGATCGGGTGAAGGAGAGGTCGGGTAAGGATGTGATTGTGATTTACAAACCGCTGATGAAGGAAAAGACCTGTTGCACCAGAGTCTATCATTGCTGCGCTTTTTGTACTCTTGAATCTTCCTTGTAACTTAATCGGTATGCGAAAATGAGACACATCGCTAGATTGAATGGAACCGATAGTACAGGAAGAGATAGATGCATAAATGGACGATTTATAAGAGTACAATTCGGGGAACCAGGCGGCAGCCGTGGCGGGTTCCCACTTTAAAAATTCTGGCGCAATTCGGCAATCTGGGTAGCTAACATCTGTTGATTCGCAGAGAGTTGTTGAAGTACCTGAGCAAGATCTGGCATGACGGTGGCAGACGGAGCTGCCACAATGGTGGAGGTAGAGGGTTCCATTGTAGGAGTGGCCGAAATGTTACGGGGGGCGGCGCGTCCCGTCAAACCTAGATACTTACGACGGCAAACATTGGCCAGGTGGCCTGTAAGTCCGCAATGCTCACAAACATCCCGTTCATGATGCCCATCTGCTTTTCGGTGGTTCTTCGATCCGCATCCGTAACACCTGCCCATCATGAATCTGCGGTAGTCATCCGAACTTTTACCCGTCACCGTGCGAGTGGCATCTACATCCATGGCATTTGGATCTCGAGGGGAAAGAAGGGTGGGTTGCCCGGTTGGAAGTGATGAGCGGAGGGAGTGACCGCTTTGAAGGGCGTCTTCTGCCTGTTTCGTTCGTTTATCCGATTGTCCACTCTGATAGCTTCGGCGATGAGGCTGGCCAGCAAGGAGGTATTGGCCTGAGTGTGTACCAAGCCATCCTTGATCCTATCTGCCAGGTGATCGTAGAACTTGTCTCGTAAATCAACGTCCGAGTATCCGGTGCAGCCAGAGTACTGTTTGAAGGTGGCAGCGTAAGACGCCACGGAATTCTTCCCTTGATACAGAGTTTTTAACATAGTTTTTGCATCTGTAACCGGATCGGCCGTCTCAAAGCGAGCGATGAAGGCAGCCTTGAAATCCACCCAATTGGGGTATGTAAGGGCAATGTTGTTGTTCGAGGTGTGTGCGCTGATGTTTTCGGCAATAGGGGTAGCCCAGATAGCAGCTTCCCCTTCTAGGAACAAGATCGCAGATTTAACCGGTTCGTGTCCGGTTAGCGTTCTAATTCTAGGGATTCCCTGCGCCCAGACTTCGAATGCAGCAAGGAAGCGGCGGGCGTCTTCGCTGCCTATTCCATTATAGTTATGGGGTTTGCTGACCCCTTTGCTACTGTTCATGTTGGTGACAAGATCTGTCACTACTTGCTGCAGCGCTGTCTGATTGGTGGCAAGAGTGTTAAGTGCATTGAGAACATCTTGGCCGGTTGCCATTGCGGGATTGGGTTGGATAGGAGGGTTAGGAGGGGTGTCAATTCTGATTGGTTCGTGTCTGCGTAAGGTTCCTGGGAATTCAATAGATTCGATGGGTTCAAGTTCCAATGGCTCGGGTACTGATTCAGCTCTAGTAGGGATCAACGCTTGTCCTACTGCGGAGATAACGATGTCTGTGTCCACTGGACGACGTGGGGTTGGTGCAATGAGTGCAGGGGAGGCTCGGGAACTACTCGGATTCGAGATTCTTCCAAAACGGGGAGGAGGATTCTGATTGAATGATTCGATTTGGGATATCGGAATTAGAAGGCGTTTGGTTCTGCCTGTACGACGTTCGGTTCGGATCGACTGTGATTCGGTAGCGTTAGGGCAAGGTTGGTTGTAGCAATCAAACCAGTCTGATGGTCTATCAGCTCTTCTTCGGTGGACGTAAGTTTTATCAACGGTATCCCAGGCATGGGATGATTCAGTACAGTCAAATTCGGATTCCTCAGAGTCGGAAACGTGTGCCGAGTAAGAAGGCGTGATGGTAAGAAGTTCTGCGGGGACAACCTGAGACTAGGCTGTCAGCGCAGCAGAATATCTCGACCTAATGTCGCGACGAGGAACGGAACGACCGGAACGAGGGAAACACGAGGGAAAGCACGAGCACAAGCACAGACCGAGTAGCCGGCAAGCTTCAAAGACGATGGAGTCCGAACTTAAGCGCAGCGTACAAGGGTGGTGGAAGGGTAAGTGATCTCAACAGCAGTGATAGCACGAAGGGCCAATCACAAGGGCTCAAAGGATGTCTAGTTCCCAATGACCAAGTTAGTATAGGAGTATACAGAGAGAGGTACAACACGAACCTAGTTCCCAATGACCAAGAGGTCGAGATAGGGAACTAGGAGCTATCTACAGTCCTTATATACGTATGGTAATAATAAGAGAGAAAGAACAACAAGAAGGTCAAAAGATAATAGCGCGAGAGAAAGGAACGACAGCGCGAGAGAAAGTAGGTATCAAAGACAATAAGTGTACGACAGTTGTGAGAGAGAGAGGTGAAAGAATAATAGCGACGAATGGGAATGAAGTGTGACAATAAGGAGGAAAGACAATAAGAAGAAGAGGAGGCAGTACGCAATTGTGAAATGGATATGGAGCAATGAGTCGAAGGAGTATGAGTAATAAACACGATCACATGATAAAGGAAGAAAGGTGGCGTGAGATAAATGAGAAAAATGATGTAAGTACCGGTTGTCACGACAACATCCAATGAAGAGTGTTTCTGCTGATACAGAACCCGATGCAAAAATTTATGTTGAACATCCTTCAGCAGGCTTGTGAGGGAATCCACTGTATCTGGACTGTATTCAGCACCATTCATCAAGTATGGTTCAACATGGCCTCTATACAGTTCTAATGAGTCCCACACTGCCATATCATTGCCCACAAAGCTTTTGGCATGGAGAATAGCACCCAATGCTCTGGAGGCCTTCTTTGCATATGTTTCATAGTGCTTCTTGAACACATTTCCCTTTGAGGACTGAAAGTGTGCTCCAATATATTTTGTGTCCTTGACCACCTGGAGGCTACAGCTGAACCCGCTGCATTGGTGGTTGATGAACCGCAAGGTCTATCCAAACCTTGCTAAGTTAGCTGTCTCTGTTCATACTATACCTGGTAAGCCTATACTTTGTTCCATATTGAGTTATGCTAAATTCTCCCAAGCTACCTCAGTTGCTGTTGAACGTTCATTTTCTCAAGGCCGTATACTTATATCTCACTTGCGAAATCGACTACGCCCCACGACCATTCAAGCACTCATGTGCTTTGGTGCCTGGTCCCGTCAAGATTTCATTACTAATGAAGAATTGCTCATTATTCTTCATAGTACAGTAGCTGATGATCCTGATATTGACCTAGATTGGTTGGATGACTTTTAGTATAGGATGACTTTTAGTATAATAATATATGATTCTCATCTAAAAATTATTTATACTTTTTCCTTAATTATCTCTGCCTTGAATGCTATCTTCGATTAATAGTTAATTTGCTCCTTTGGGCTTTGATTAGTACATCCTGTAATTTATTGCTCTCAGTCATTAATCATTGAATGACCCGACACAAATTCTCGGGATACCCAACTAAAAAAAACCCGAACCCGGCTGCTCGGGTTCGGGTCTCTGTTCCGGTCCGGGTCGGGTTGAGATTTTTGGTCCCGAACCCGACCCGAGCCCAACACTACCTGGAGCTCTCTCCCATGTAACGTAAACTTGATGTTCTTTTCCTTTTCATATTGAGCATTATGAATAATGATGAGACATTTGGGCACTGAGCATTCAAAGCCAGTGCAGCCTGCATAATGTTCAAACTGTCCGAGCTGTGACTGCATATGTATTGGACATGTGGAGGTATACCTTCTTATTCCTCTCTTATTATGTGCATACTTACACGATATGTCCATTCAATAAGAACCCCAACTGATACACTTGACCTCAACATGCCCCAAAAACCCCCGCGCTTTATGAACGACGTCTACGATACTTATCCAGACAATGACAGTGTGAAAACAGTGCAAGTGCAAGCCGCTGGACTCATATACCCTGGTTTCAGAGACAGACATGTTCTTGTCCAGTGGAAAAATGGCCCTGACTCTGACTCCGACTCGACTGTCGTCACCCAAATCATCCAACTGTCTGGAATGATAGGCAACTATGCTTTTTACTCTCCTTTAGCTCCAAAAAATCCAGCCAGATTCATCCATAACGATGAATCATTCATTTTGGGCAAATTTTCAAGGGTTCAAAGGGACAGAATCTCGAAATTGGCGGATAATGTCGTGTTTGAGAGAATGGAGTCCAGGGTTAATAATTGTCAGACGTGGCTTCGGGATCTGCTTGAAGTAATGGTAAAGGAAGGTCTGTCAGATCATGCGACATTTGAGAAGTGGGAGGATGAGATTCCACTATTAAAAAAGCAGCCTGAAACACAATGGTGGGTACAATTGAGTCCTAATGTTGTAGCAGTCTATCTAAACTTCTGTTTGAAGCAGACCGGATGCATGGGAAAATGGAATGAAAGGATCATGCACCGCACATCATCCGAGATTTCTGTTGTATGGGGACAACTCACAAAAGACAAATTTGTAGTTTATGAACAAAGCAACTCTGACTGGTGCTTTTGGGAAAGGCATGAGGAATGTGGAAGCGCTGCAAATGAAAATCATGAATATCATCATAAGCATAAAACATCAGAGCACATACCAGAGCGTCGGGCATGGATTCGAGCAGCACTTCAGACTTTGGAAGAGGAGTGACTCTAACAAAATAATTAGGGTACTAAGATAAGGGGACATAGATCCAATTTACTCATTAGTTCTAGACCAGAAGGCGCGGTGAAAATGTCAGAATCTTTCACTAAAGAATGTATAGGCCTCGTGGTACATTCAAGACCGAGAGGATTGTTGTTGGAAATAAGCAAAGGCTAGAAAAAACAGTGAGAATGAAGGTGAATAATAGAGAGAGAGAGAGGGATAGCAAAACTATACATCTTGATGAATGGAGAAGACATTAAGGCATTTTGGGACTCACCCCCTTCACGGATACGAAGCGGTTCCACACCCCACTCCTCATGGATAGCATTTTCCAGAGCTTTGAATCACGGGTGGTTGAGCTCCCCAAGCCACCAATCCGCTGGGTTGTTGATAGTACATATACTATACCAAAACAAAATATAAGACCGATCAGTCAGTTTTGTCATAAGCAGGTAGTTAGTAGCCACACACGTAGCTTCAGCTCGTTCGGCAAATGCATCTCATCGAACGACGACCTAAGGAATCTACACAACGACCCAGAACTGGTGTTCAGATCTTGGTCAGGAACAATACCAAGCGACAACTGCGTTTTTACAGATCCTGGAATAACAGTAGGATCTTTCAAATAAAAAATAAGGAAATACGATGATCAGTCCACGACAGAAAACTCAAGAGTCATGCAAGGATTCACTATTTAGACCAGAAACTTCGATATCATGAATTGTCAAAGCAGGTTCACGCCAGCGG